>PVKP010017145.1:0-46701 GCA_004027715.1 Plecturocebus donacophilus
AAATGAGAAAGAGGGTTATTATGAATCAAGATGAGTTAGAGTTTTGGTAGCAAAGGTTTAAGAGAATTTATGATTAATGTGTGTGTGTGTAAATACACAAAGTCAAGATGTATATTGAAAGAGAGCTGGAAAGAGAGAGATCAATATATATATAGAGAAGCTGAGAAAGAAGATACCTAGGGTTATTAGAGTGATGTTGTGTAGATACAGCATTGGTGACAGAATAAAAGTGAGCATAGATTTTGAGTTGTAGAATCTTAAATTGTATATCATTGTATATATCTGTATCCTCTAGTTTCTTACAAAGTACCTGATAAAGATACAACAAATGTTGACTACCTTTTTCTTCATTTCTCTATAGATTTTCTTACCATAAGTACTGTTCACACACTATTGTTTAATGTTATTATTCTTTGAAGAAGTAAACTCTCCTGTGGGGAAATCTCCCCCCTTCTCTCTCTGCCCCCACATATATATGTATATGTGTGTGTATATGCATATATACATATTTTAGCTTTCATTGTGGAACTACTTTGTCTTATAAAGTGTTGTGGTTATTGTTCTCAAGCCATTCTCAGCCATGTGTATATATGCATTCTCAGCCACATATATATATGCATATATAAACATTGTTTAAATAAAATGCCAGATATATATATCTCCCCACGGGAGACTTCATATGTTATAGATAACATATACACATTGACACACATTTTATATAACATACACAAATACACACATTATATATAACACATACTCATACACATTATATATAACGTGTTTCACTAGAAGTTACTCACAGCAACCCACATGACCATATTTCTCCTTTAATTTTATTAATCACCATCGCAAATCTTTCACTCATTTATTAACATGAGACTCACAGCCCAGACATTTATTTTTCTATGTAATATGAAAAAGGGAAAGAAGATGAATAAAGAAAATAAGAGAGAAAGACACATTTGATTAAGATTAGAAATGAAAGCATAGAAAGGACAAAAGTGTACAACATGAACAGAAAAAGACAAAGAATAGTGATTATTTGTGGAGAGAGAAGACAAGAATATTTAAGTAAAAATACTGATAAAGGTAGCTTATGCTATGATGAAAAACTAAAGGAATAAGGAAACAGAACCCCTCACTCCCCATCATTATTAATCCAACAGCTGTAACTCATTTCAGACTTTAAGGGTAAAATAAGCAACAACAGATGGAAATGAAGTGAAATTATTGTACAGGAGTATCTTCTTTATGGAGGTATTATTCTTAGTATTAAAAAAAAAAAGAGGAAGAATTTGATAAAGCTTTCCACATTCACAACACCTAAGATCTTTATTTCCTTTTTAGTTAATTTTAACTTCACATTTTACAATTTAAGTGACATTTAACAGCACAATGCTTACACATAACTTTAACATAACTCATCCTTTATATGGTTGCTAAATCTATATTCTTGTTCTTTGTTTAAAAGATGTAGAAAAAGGCATAAAAATCATTATATAATATGCTTTAAAAAGATGCAGGCTAGGTCAATATGTTCCATATGTATAGGTCTAGCTATCTTTGATTATGTTGCATTCAGTTTCCTGGAAGAAAGCAGGTAATTGATTATGTTATTGTTTAAATGAAATGCTAGTGAAAATAATAATTTAAAAACCAGTTTCAACCACCCGTACAATGTTGTGCATAAAAAGACAATCCAAGAAGAAATCAATATAATTGAGTAAAAAGACAAATCTCAGTTGCCAGCAACCATATAAACAGCACCTATTGCAAGCTGCTTGCCATCATTAACTACAGTCCTATATACTTTGTAGTAGCCAAATATGGAAGAAAGTGTGCATACATAAGTTTAACAAATGGGAATATTTATTTTTTTCTCTTTTCCAAGGTAACATGACTTGTATGTTTCTTTCTAGCAGACCCACATTTTCAAGGCAAATAAGTTTGAATCTAAGTATTGACAGATATGTGAACTTTAAGAAGAGGGGAATAAAATATATTCTAATATAGAGGGGCCTGAAAAATAGCATAAGCATAAACCCTGGGGGAGAAATTAAGGCTGTTGAATAGGGCTATGAGAATATACTCTACTGTCACCAAACCAAAAATAGAACTAGAAAGGTGTTTGGTTTAAGAGAAGGAAAAGGAAAAATACAGTAGGAGTGCTTTAAGGAAACTGACAGTGTGACAGACTTACGGTGCTAGATGCCATTTTCCCATCTGTAAACAAAGTTGGCTGGGCGCAGTGGCTCATGTTTGTAATCCCAGCACTTTGGGAGGCCAAGGCATGTGGATCACGATGTCAGTTCAAGATCAGCCTGGCCAAGATGGTGAAACCCCTTTTGTGCTAAAAATACAAAAGTTAGCCAGGTGTGGTGGTGGTCTCCTGTAATCTCAGCTACTCAAGAGGCTGAGGCAGGGAATTGCTCGAACCCATGAGTCAGAGGTTGCAGAGAGCCGAGATCATGCCACTGCACTCCAGCCTGGGCCAAGTGAGACTGTCTCAAAAAAAAACAAAAAAAAACAAAAAACCACAAAGTTGATTGCCTTTCATGAGCCAAATTCATGAGCTTGTGCTAGAAGTCTCTGCAAAAGTTGCTTTAAAATTTAGCAAGCTCAAAACTTTAGAATGTTAAATAATAAATGATTGAGGGTTTCTTCCTTTTTTATGCCATCAAGCTCTGTTGAAATGGCAGAGCATCCAGTGACATAATGGTGATTTTATCATATCAAGATAAAAGAAAAAAATAAACTATAACATTGTCACACGGCTGAGAATGGCTTGAGAACAATAACCACAACACTTTATAAGACAAAGTAGTTCCACAATGAAAGCTAAAATGAGCACCTTCCTCCAAGAGAATTGGTTTAAAAATCAACAAAACTATGTGTACATTGGGGAGAAAAAGTAGGGTTACTAAACATAAAGTTTAGTGAATATGTTATAGGGAATGAAATAGAGATTATTGTTAAAGTTTAACTTGTAAAGTCTCATGTATTTTAAATTCCTAAAGTCTAAGGAATAAATGTTTGCTACAATTAAGCTTACTGAAACTTTCTCATGGGATTTTATGTAGACATCTAAGAAAATACACACACATAAGTTATATGTTTTTATGCACTCAATATCTCAGTGGAATCAGAAAAATTCAGTTAGATTTGTATATATTCCCTTCAGGATGCAAAAATATGGACAGAATATTGAAAATTCTCACTTGGTTTTCAGGCTACTGTGGTAGCAGATAAATGCCTATAAACTTTAGGGAAATATTTACAACTAAATTGTTCCTAAGGAAATAGCACACTTGCTTAAATGTTTTTTCTTTATTGTAGCTGTTCTGTGTTATATATAAAATAGTAACAATTGTGGGTTCTTGGAACAAATTCATTATTTTGGGAACTGAGTGGATTATATTATTGATTTTTAATTGAATCATTTATATAACATACAGGCAAATAACCTTTGGGTATGAGATGAGTCATTTCCCCTTTTCATATTAATTAGCATGTATATTAACAAGAGAAGAAAATGTCACATATGTTTGATTTGTGTATGTGCATGTGCTATGATCTTTGGAAATGGGTACTATACACAGGCATATAAAATAGCTATTATATAACTGAAGATCAGAGAAAAGCATTAATCTTCTTCATCCATTTGATCTATCTGATCAAAATTATGGGTTGATAATGGACTAAAATTGATGTAGTTTATTGACCCAAGTAGAGTATATTCCAATTATTTCCTATTCTTTTCATTATTCATCCAGTTTAATAGAAATAGCAATATATGTAATGCTTTGGGGTAAATACCTGCTTTGTTGAGATAATTAATTTGATAACCAGCTTGGGGGGGAACACTGAGGGGTAAGCCTGCTCCATTTTTACTCACCGTGCTGCTTTATAATAACTAGTGTTTGCAGTGCTGAATACGACAGGCTTAGCTTGAGTAGCTGTAATAGCTGTGTTCAGCATAGGGAAACCAGAGCTGTAGGACCAATGAAATGGAGAGAATGGAAGAGGGGAAAGCGCTGACTTATGAAGAGGGATTTGGGTCCAAATAGAAAATAAATTAGACATACACATTTAAGATGGACTTGGGTGTATTCTATGTAAATCTCCTGTGTCCGCCCAATATTTTTTCATGTAACCACTATACTACCTACTAATGCGTTAGAGTTGTTTCTCTTTATTTATAATCTACCAGATTCTGTCTCTACTGATTTTTACTTCATCTTTAAAATTCAATAAAATGAACACTAGAATCCCACATGGACATAGGTTGAGCTAGTTATTCATTGGAGGTTTGCCAAATTTGGATAGCCCAATTCTGTTTTCATATAATTTGTAATTTTTTTTTTTTTTACTTTTAACCAAACTCAATTCTGTAATCTCCTCTTGTAGCAGGTTTAACAGGTACCATAAAATATTTTCACTGTACCGTATATGTTTAATCTCACTGTAATTACTGTGCCCTCTTCAATCTGCGGACTTGTTCTCCTCAGCGTCTAACATTTTTGTGTATGTGTGATCAGGAAGAGTTTTCATTTTTTAAAAAAATTTCTCTATTCATTATAGGTAAGCAATTGGTTTATGTTATTTATAGGCTATTAGTTTGTCATTTCATTTTTAAAGCATATTTACTGCATTACATTAGACACTAAAGATATAAATATAAACTAGTTTTAGTTCCAATTTAGACAACATGGGGGTGTAACCAGAAAGTGTTTGGATTAGTTAGGTCCTTTTGAATTGCATGTGACCAAACTTCTGATCTCATCAAGGCTCAAGGATCCACTAAATCATATATTCACAAACCTAATGTGTTAATCCTGCCTAGAGAAAAAAAGTCAAAAGACAGTCATTCCATGGATTCCAGATATAAAAGATTTTATTAAGGAATTCTGGGCATATATGACTGTTAGAAGAGCTGAGAGGATTGAGGTGAAAAACATCTCCATTGGATACTGGAATTCATGAGTTAGGGTTTGGTCAAAGAAGCAGAATCACTAGGAATGATATGGAATTTAACATCCCTATTATAGGATTTTGACATTATACAATGTGGAAGTTGATTAACTAGTTTATATCTAACTACTGTTTCTCTGTCAAGTGCTAACCTGAAGTCAGAAGGGCAGGCAGTCAAGAAGGAAAGGTAAATGCAGAGTGGAAAAAAGAAAGGACAAATTGAAATCCATAATGACAAACTCACCTATGAGAATGAGCTGAAACACATTTGAGTATCTCATGATGTCTAACCTCACGTTCTGTGATATGAACAACCTGAAATCAAAGGCAGTCACGTAAACGTGTATCTGTCTCAAGAGTCAGAAAAGCTAAAGGAGGAGATGCTGAAGATGTAAGAGGTATCGACTGTGCTTCTGCTTCATTCCCACAAAGTAGAAAGGAGGATCCATCACAATACAAGTTTAAACAGAGCGTAAACTAACACGGATGTAGTATGCATTCCTGTGGAAGCTGCTTCACTTTCACCTACAAATCTCCATGAATTTCTTTTCAGGTCAATCTCCTCCCAGAACCAAATAGGAGAAAATTCTGTGAAACACAGTTCCAGATTAGCTGACACAGAATCAAGTCATCAAAGGGAAACTATATAAAGGTCACTAAAGACCTCACCTTGAAGCACTGAAGTAGGTCATTCTCAAAAGTTCACAGCAGAGCTGCTAAATTCTCAGGACTCTCTGAGAAATTCTTATCAACACTCTGCAGAAGAAAAGTGAGTGGTTCTCAGAAGCTCATTGGGAAGCCACTGAACCTTCTGTCTGCCTCACACATCCAACTACATCTATTTTAAGAGAATAATGGTTATTCCTTCTCTTCTACCTTCTAAATTTCCAGAGCGTCTCTTATTGGAACAACTCAAAGCCAGAACCATTAAGAGGAGGAGATTCTGGAAAATAAATTCCTAACTTGTCTCTTGCAATGATGAAACTCATTAAAAGAAGAAATCCTTCAGATGCTAAATTGACAAGTGTCAATCCAGAAAATATAAGTATTCGGTGAGTGTTCTTATATAGGAAAGTATATAACATGTCCTTGGAAGATCAGGAAACTGATATTAGAGGAGATTATATTTGAGATGACTCTTAAGGAAAATAAAAATATTCAAGCAGTAAATGCAATGATATGAAGGCTGGAAAAGGAGGGTAGAGAAGGCAGAGCTTAAGCAAAAGCACATGTGGATAGGGGCACACGGCATATACCAAGAACTATAGTTGTTAAGATAACTGAAGTTCAGGGTACATAAGAATAGAATGGAGAGGAGTATGGAAAGGCAGTAATGGAAAGTTTAAAGGCAATGAGTGTCATTTATAAGACAATAATGTGGTTAAATGTGTCTTTTAATCAATCAGTAACAGGCAGCAATGAGGGCCTCAGGGTGCAAGACTGGCAACAGAAATTGCAACTAAATACCAATTTCAGAAAATTTAAATGAGAAATGATAGAAAATGACTTAAAACTGGACAATTGGAGTAAAACTATGAAAACTGGAGTAAAACTACGTAATATGATTGAGAAACAACAAAATGACCAAATTAACAAATGCGATAAGGTGAAGAAGCCTCGTATATATAGGAAAGGATAAAACTTGTCCTTGGGGTCTTGGCATGGAAAGCTGAGTGTTTAGTCTACTGCAGTAGAGAAGGCAGCAGAATGAGACAAATTCAGAGGGGAAGTATAAGTTTGCTTTAAAACACATTACAGTTGGTATTCTGTACAATATTTACATTATTGCTATTTAATGTACAATTGTAGATATGAGTGTTGAACTCATTCTTGGAAGAAGCCTAGGTGAAAACAGGTACTTGTGAATTATTGAAATATAGTTGAGATTTAGACTTGGATGAATGTTTGTTGAATAAACACACCAAGTCATGAGTCAGACACTTCTTATTAAGTAGTTAAGCACTCAGCATTACACTTCAATTGTGAACTTTTAAAAAAGTGAATAATAAAGTGTTCCTGCCCACAAAGCAACAGGTAGATTCAATTTGTGTGTTTATGTGTGCAATTCAGATTTTACAACTTAAGGAGCACATTTAACCCTCCACATCTGTGGGCTCTGCATCTGTGAGTTTAACCATCATGGATCGAAAATATTTGGAAAAACATACAAAATAAAATATAAGAAAAAGAATACAGATTTTAAAAATATAACAACTTTACACAGCAACTGTGTTAAGTATTATAAGTAATCTAAAGATGATTTAAAGTGTACAAGAGGATGTGTGTAGGTTGGATGCAAACACCTTGTCATATTATATAAGAAACTTAAGCATCCTTGGATTTTTATATCTGTGGGAGGTGCTGGAACCAATACCCCATGGATACCAAGAGATAACTCTATAAGAAATCCACTCATAAGCAACTGAATAAAGTAAAATTTTTCAGATATTACAGGTAGATATTTTCTTAGACTCTCCATGACAACGCTCACTAGCGTTATGATTTTTAGCTTCAGTATCTTAACCTGTGTAGTCCTGTGGGTAAATCAAATTTAAAAAGCATATATGGGCCAGGCACAGTGGCTTACACCTATAATCTCAGCACTTTGGGAGACTGAGGCTGGTGGATTAATCAGCTGAGGTTAGGAGTTCAAGACCAGCCTGGCCAACATGATGGAACCCTGTCTCTACTAAAAAATACAAAAACATTATCCAGGCATGGTGGCATATTCGTGTAATCCTAGCTACTCAGGAGGCTGAGGCAGGAGGATCACTTGGAACCAGGTGTCAGAGGTTGCAGTGAGCTGAGATCATGCCACCACACTATTCCAGTCTGGTGACAGAGCAAGACTATCTCTCAAAAAAAAAAAAAAAAAAAAGCATATATGAACTTATTATTTGACAAAGAATTGAAATTCTTATATTTAAGTCCTTAATCCATCTGGAGTTAATTTTAGTCTAAGGTGTCAGGAAGGGGTCCAGTTTCAGTTTTCTGCACATTGCTAGCCAATTTTCCCAACACCATTTATTAAACAGGGGATCCTTTCCCTATTGCTTGTTTTCGTCTGGTTTGTCAAAGATTAGATGGTTATAGATGTGTGGTGTTGCTTCTGAGGCCTCTGTTCTGTTCCATTGGTCTATGTCTCTGTTTTGGTACCAGTACCATGCTGTGTTGATTACTGTAGCCTTGTAGTATAGTTTGAAGTTAGGTAGCACAATGCTTCCAGCTTTGTTATTTTTGCTTAGGATTGTTTTGGCTATGTGGGTTATTTTTTGGTTCCATATGAAGTTTGAAGTGGTTTTTCTCAGTTCGGTGAAGAAGGTTATTGGTAGTTTGATGAGGATAGCATTGAATCTATAAATTACTTTGGACAGTATGGCCATTTTCACAACATTGATTCTTCCTAACCATGAGCATGGGATGTTTTTCCATCTGTTTGTGCCTTCTTTAATTTCCTTGAGCAGTGGTTTGTAGTTCTCCTTCCTTTGTAGGGACATGGATAAACCTGGAAACCATCATTCTCAGCAAACTGACGCAAGAACAGAAAATCAAACACCACATGTTCTCACTCACAGGCAGGTGTGGAACAATTAGAACACATGGACACAGAGAGGGGAGCATCACACACACTGGGGTCCATTGTGGGGTGGGACTACAGGAGGGAGAGTGGGAGGGAGGGTGGGGAGGGATAATGTGGGGAGAAATGTCAGGTATAGGTAATGGGGGGATGGAGGCAGCAAACCACCTTGTCATGAATGTACCTATGCAACAATCTTGCATGATCTGTACATGTACCCTAGGATCTAAAGTACAATAAAAAAGAAAAACAAAAATTTAAAAACAGAAAAATAGCATAGGAAAAAAAAAGAATTGAAATTCTAAATTCTATAAAGAGGTGTTACAAGAGTAAATGTGGGTATCTATGTCTAAAATAAACATTTAGTTGTTCAGTCATCTAAACGTGTATGAGTATCCTAAAACGGTTAGTCCAGACATCCAGATAATTGACTTTATGTTATAGTTTTCATGCAAATTTTAATTAAGTGAGGATAACACTTAACTACACTAAGTAAGCATACATTTTGTCTATACTGAATTTCTCCATCATTCCTGTTAATACAATACTTACTCTTCAGTGGGGAAAAGAGCATTGGAGGTTTGTTGTATATTATGATGATATACAAATGATAAAAGGGGTTGATTTTCATAATCTTCTGTCTTGAAGCACTGCTAACTTTGTAAACACTTCAGCTTTTCCCCAAGCTTTGAAGCACTGATGATAAATACCAGGGGAAATATATACATATGATATACACAAAGATAGAATCAAATATATCCCCTAACTTCTTAAGAGTTATTGAGTGCCATACATTCCTTCTTCATGGTCTGCCTTTAATGTTTAAACAAAGTTTATTACTTGTAAGTCGATAATTATAGTTTTATATTTTTATGGGGTTAAAGTTACGTTAAAATTTATGAATACAATTTGGGAATAATTAATCAAGCTAATTAACATTTCCATCACCTCAAATACTTTTTTGTAGTGAAAACAGTCAAGTTTTTTTCTTAACAATTTTGAAATAGATGTAATTTTCTATATTCATCATGACATACAATATATCTAAAAGGAAAAAGCCTGTTATTCTTATTGCCTAATTGAGACTTTGTTTTCTTATACTATCATCTTCCCATCACTTTCTACTCCTCTGAGCACAGCCTCTGGTAACCACTATTCTACTGTCTACTTCTTCGAGTTTGATTTATAGTTTTAAATCTCACAAAAATAAATGAGAGCATGTGGTATCTGTCTTTCTGTGCCTGGCTTATTTCGCTTAGCATAATTTTCTCCAATCCCATCCATATTGTTGCAAATGACAAAATTCCTTTTTTAAAGAGCTGAATAGTATTCCATTGTGCACTCAGTCTTTACAGAGACGTTTAGAGATGAATCATGGTCAAAATGTTGTTCCCATAGACATACAATTAAATCACTGTACTGTAGGTCATACCTCACTATAACTCTTATGACACTATCTTTCCTTTATAGTACTTGTTGCAGTTTATAAAGATATGGTTTTGTTATTATCTGATAAATGTGTTCATTACCTACAAGAATGCATGCTACATGTAATCAGAGCCTGTATTGGTCCATTCTCACATTGCTATAAAGAACTTCCCAAGATCGGGTAATTTATTAAGAAAAGAGGTTTAATTGGCTCACAGTTCCACATAGTTGGGGAGGGCTCAGAAAATTTACAATCATGGTAGAAGGGGAAGCTAACATATCCTTCTTTACAAGGAGACAGGGAGAGAAGTGCTCAGTGAAGGGGAAAGAGCACCTTATAATACCATCAGATCTTGTGAGAACTCACACACTATTCTGAGAACAGCATGGGAGAATCACTCCCATAATTCAATTACCTTCAACTGGTCCTGCCCTTGACACATGGGGATTAGAAAAGATTTTCATGATAAAACAATGCTTGAATTAAGAGTTGAAGTGTATTTAGGAAAAAAAGAAGAAAGTTTAAGAGCAAGGAGAAAAATATTCCCATAAAGGCCTTAAGGCCATATGACATGCAAGGAACTGAAAGAAAGACAGTGTGAGAGAGCCTCTGAAAGCAAGGGGGCTCTTGGTGAGATGAGGCTGAGAATTAAGAAGTGATCAAACTCTTCAGGGTTAGGTACCTTTTGTTATGGGCAAAGTTACCTATGTGAACTCTGTGCCATCTCTTTCCACACTAAAGACATTAAACAATTATCAAAAGTGGATGTAGTTCTCAACCCTTAAGTTGCATCAGAACCATCTGCAGGAATTAAAATACAAATTTAGAAATACAAATTTCTGGTCATATATGCAGAACTTCTGATTCAGTAGGTTTGGGCTGGGGCCCAAGAATTGCATTTCTAGCAAGATCCTAGAGTATGCTGATGTTGCTGGTCCAGGATCTATACTTGGAGTCACTCTCAGATAATTTGACTAAGCCAATATTTCTATTTTGTATACTTGTATCATGAAAGGATTAGTACATAATTGGTGACATCTTCTTGATTCTCTTGACCATGACAGTGCTTTTCATAACACTCTAGTTTGGGAATCAACAGACATGCCACTAATTATATATTTGCTCTCAATCTATGTAAGATGCAGGGTCCTTATATGTTCAGGGTTTTACCTAAACTTGTTTACTAAGAGCACTTGATTTGATCCTATAAACACCTCTGGGAGTTGGGTAGACCTGAAATTATTATAAATTTCTGCTAATGATTTAACTATCATTAAATGGCTTCTCCACAGACACCCAATTAAAATCGGGCTGAAGCCAGAGCTTCATTTAAATCTCTTCATTCCACATGCCTTACCCTTTCAATTATGCAGCATTTAAATTAACATTATGTTTTCCTCCAACAGTAACATTTACTGTTTCTATCAAGTGCCTGATAAATTGTCTTAATAGTCATAACCCAACACTATTAACTGGAAATTAAAACTCAAGTGGTTTGTTATTCTGTCACTATTCTGAAATGTAAGTCAAGTTTATATCACTTGATATCCTTGGCAAATGACTTTAAAGGGCTCCCTTTAACCCAGTGACTAGAATATTTCATATATCCAAATATAATTTTACAGGGAAAAAAACCCTGGGAATACAAATGATACTGTGATTTATTTAAAAAAAACAGCAGTAGTGATAATTATTAAAACATCTATTCATGAAGGATAGAATTTTGAATTGAAGAATATTTATGTATTTGGGTACGTAGGAGGGAGATGAATTACTAAAAACTATCTTAATTTTTCTTTTTTTAAAGTACTTGTCATTGCATGTTTTCCCATTTGTATAACAAAACATACTATTACCTCATTTCTCATTTGAATGTAGTAGTTGATAAAGATAATTTGCTTCATATTTGTTCATGTTCTCTCACATAGTCTTATAACTGATGAGACACTAATCTCTAGTTGCTTTTCATGATACTGCCATTCATATTTTGCAGTTTTCTTAGGAAATTTGTGGTTTTTAAATAATTGTTTATACAGTGGATAAGGAGGTAAGTATTAATTACATTTACTAATGAAAACAAATATCACTAACATTCTAAAGGGAAGAATTGTAAAGAGAAAAATTACTCTTGTCAATTACATCAAGCAATGTATTTTATATCACAATTATTTCTAGGTAAAACAATTACAGTATCAACTTAAGAGGGGAATAAATGCATGATAAATATACATATGTGTGTATATATGTATGTGTGTGTGTATATATGTATATTCAAAAGAGATAAACAGCTACAATTTTTTATTTTATTAGGTTGCTATTGCCACATTTATTTCTGAAACCTGTTGGGTTTTAAACAAAGAAAACTCTTAAAAATATTTTATTTGGAAATATGGTAGATATGCTTCATGTTTTTATTAATTCACTTACTCCGACACTGAAGGCCTGCTTTGCAGGAAGCAAAGTTCTAGGCATTAGAGATACTTAACAAAGCAGATTAAATAATTCATGTTGTCTAAGAATTACATCCTAGTAGAAGGAAATGAGAACTGATAGATGATAATTAGTTGACAGTAAACTCTATAAAGAAAAATAAAACCCAGAATTCAGAGAGAGTTGGAAAAGTTGTTTTCATTTTAAACAAGGTAATGACATAATGTTCACAGAGAAAGTGAGGCTTAAATGAAGGCCTGAATAACATGAGAGTGTGGGCCCCGCAGCTGGTTATCTGGGTGAACAACACTGCCGGAAAAAAAAAACAAAACAGAAAGTACAAAGCAGAGTTGTGCTGACTATTTTGGGGAGACAGCAAAAGCCATGTGGAGGAAGTCGGAAGAACAGAGCAGATGGGGATGAGACTCAGAGTGGGAGCAGAATTGTTTAGTGCTTCATTTGAAAGTTAACATTGTGGAGAGAATACAAAAAAAAAAAAAATACCAGAGATGATTTCAAACTATCCAAGTCAGGTATTGTTGGGCTACACCCACGAGACTTGCCATATTTGTGTATCCTTGAGAAAATTTTGAGCTGTGCCTCAAAAGTATTTACACCAAAGAGCTGTGTCTCCGAAGTATTTAAAGTATTATGACATTTAGAACCCACAGCTACATGGTGAGGTGATAACACTTGAAAGATGCTCCTCCTCTACTTTCAACTTCTGGAAACAACTGCTAGGTCAGCAGTGGCATAACATGCCCAAGGTGGTGCCTTTCGCACACCAGTGCCACATGAAAGGGCTCTCTGCTGGATGGATTAAAATATCCCACTTTTTGCTAATTATTTTATTAATCTTGGACTTAATAAAACTTTAGGGCCCTTTCATTTAACATAGGGAGATAGGATCAAAGATAAAAATCTTTCCCACATGATTGGGATGGAGCGTGAGATTTGAAACCACATTGTAAAGGAATGGAACACATTAATTACATATAATCATTTGCATTTGTATTTATGCATCTATATCTTTCCTATTTATAAACCTGAGACTCTGGGAGGCACATAACAAGGAATAAAGGACTTTTGCTTTTGTATTTCCATGCAGCACAATCCCAGGTATGGAATAAATATTCACTGTGCTGTGCTAAAATGATAAATAAGGATATCTAGTTATAGATATATGTTCATGACAATGTTGTCTAATGTCACAAAATATTTAAGTCACTAAATGGGGTTCAGGGTTCTTGGAGATAACATTTTTGCTTCTTACAGCTGTATGATTTAATAGCTTTATATCCCATTCTTTGCCCCTCCCCACAATTTTTCATTTAGCAAAGTTAATTTCATCTTGTACCTTCATACCAGTCTTCAGGGCTAAGAGAGTCAATGCATATGCACCTGTGCTGTTGGGTGTATGGTCCATGGGCCAATAGCATTTGCATCACCTGAAAATTTATTAGGCATGTAATTCTCAGCCTGAATTTTAGACCAATTGAGTCACACCCAACAATCTGAGAACTGCTTGTGCATATTGACTTCTTAGCTATTACTATTATATTCTCTTGCTTTTTTATTCTGCTTTGCTTTATTCATACCCTGCCGTGAATCATGTGTCTCTCATAAATTTTGTTTGATTATTCTTCTTCCCTCTTTTTATTTAAGTTACATATACTTTTTCAGTGTTAGCTGCTTCAGCAAGTTATTTTGTCTATTTTTAACTCATAGAAATGATAAAGAGGGGGAAAATGCACACAGGCCCTTGTAAAAGGTAATGTTAGTAATGTGCACAAAATATGCCACTACAAGAAGATGCCTTCTTATGATGAGTTTGAAGAGCTGCAAATGATTTTGGTGATGTTCATTTGCAATGAAGAGTAAAGAAGATAACCAGATTTCAGAATGTTCTATTTATTTCATGGAAAACCTTGTGTAATTTTTTCCAATATTTGTCTGTTTTTTCCTTGCTCAAAATGAAGAGATATTGGAAAAGATAAGTCAATATAAAGAGTATATAATTTTACAGAGTCCTCACAGTTTAAAATAAAGTTAAACAATGCTGCTGCACTCTCAGTGCTCTTACTATCATGCCCCCCATCAAACACAATTCATTAGTTAGCAAAGAAATCTTGGGCAATTAGACCTATTAATGTACAAATGGCCCACAATGCCTTCTTTCACAAAACACACTGGGCAAGTATTATGGTTTTTAACAGAGAAAAAAAAATTGTGACTATGTGTCCATGATGAGAATAATTCCGAGCCATGTATCCATGTCTAATCTGACTCTTGTAGTTTGGAACATGTCCTTACATTAGTTTATTTTGTGCTCATGGCTTAATAAGTTTAGGACCATAAGCATGAAACTAACAGATATTTGTAAAGGGAGGTGAATTTATCAGTCTTATTACTGCAAATTATTCATATCCAGTGAGAGTTTAATAACACAAGTAAGTAATCAAATTACATATTGACATTATGGACACTTAATGAATAAAAAGACACTTTAGAGTTCTAAAGGAGAAATTGCATGAGAAGTCAGTATCTTGCAGTAAAAAGAAAAGTAAATTAGAAATCAGAAGACTGATGGCTGGGTGTGGTGGCTTATGCCTATAATCCCAACATGTTGAGAGGCCATGGCAGGTGGATCACCGGAGGTCGGGAGTTTGAGACCAACCAGACCAACATGGAGAAACTCCATCTTTATATATATAAAGCATATAGCATATATATATATATGGTTATATATATATATATATATATATAGCATATATATATATGCATTATATATAAAGCATATATATACAGTTATATATATGCATATATATATAGCATATATATGCTTTATATATGTGCATATATATAGCATATATATGATATACATATGCATACATAAAGCATATATGTAGTTATATATATGCACATATATAAAGCATATATATGAGATATATATATGCATATATATATAGTTATATATATGCACATATATAAAGCATATATATGATATATATGCATATATAAAGCATATATATACTTTATATATATATAAGTATATATGCTTTACATATATGTATATATATATGCTTTAGATATATTATATATATAATATATATTATATATAAAATATATATGTATATTTTATAAATATACATATATGTATGTATATTTATATATATATATATAAAGCATGTATATTTTATATATATACATATAAAGTATGTATTTTTATATATATACATATATGTATATATATAAATATGCTTTACATATATTTTATATATATATATATAAAGTATATATATGCTTTATACATAAGGATACTCTTGAATATATGGTTCCAACTTTGTAGTCTTATCTATAATATCTGATTTTATTGTTTTATAATTTTACAAGATACACAGTGATATAGTAATAAACTCAACTGTATTTCAGCAAATATGATAAAACATATTTATATAGACACATTTGTTAATAAAACATTATCATCATCCTTTGGGGCACTACACTTTTCTTCAAGGTAGTCACATCCATGCTACCTTTGTGTGGGCTTCCTAATTTTATTTATTACCTTTCTTCTTTTTTACATCCACTCTCCTGGAAAATAATTATCTTAAAGATGGCACTCCTTTAGCCAACAGTGGTAAATATATCAGTATTTATGTATGACAGTGAGTAATAACTCGTGACAGGCTTTATTTGTCTGAAAGTTTGCGTTTTAAGAACCAAACATTAAGACATGAAGCTCTGATAGCATTACTCTATTACTCTTAATAACATCTCATCTAGTAGACAGACTAATGCGATTTTTCATTGCTTTTAATTTGAAGTCCATCAGATTACATGCATCAATAAAAAGGTCTGGTATCAGAGTCTGCACAAGGCTTGGGAGAAACAGAATCTCCATAATGAAATCAATCCCATGCAAGGCTTATCAGTTACTAACACCAAGTAAAAATGCTAAGTAACACCCAGTCAGGAAATCAATACCTATGCATGTAGCCTTTTTTCTACTGCAACAGAAAGATAACTTCCCGACGTATTAAAACACTTGTTTGTACTGCTTTTGGTATGGGACTATACAATAAAAACATTTCAGTCTCTGAAGATTTGCAGGATCACGTGGTGTGTTACCACATGAAGTCAGAATACTTATTTGGAAGTATACAGCACAGATATTTGGAGACAGTTCGTTTCACTTGCTGTTTGTTTTGGTCCCTTCTCTCCCTCCCTGGCCTTTGATTCCATGCTGGGCATTTCGGGAAACTTTATGCTTTTGTATGGCTTCTGCCACTGCCAAACTCAGGCAGAAAAAAGATTGACTAACAAGAATTATTTTCTTGGTTTGGACCTGAAATTAAGACAGTGGATTTGTTAGGCATATTACCCTGGGAAGGCCCTTATTAAAAATAGAATATTCTGTTTTAGAAGAGGAACCCTATTGACTTATTATGCCCATAGTCACTTCATCATGAATTTCGGTTATTAGCTTAGCAAGTGTCTTTTCAAGGCCTTAAGCCCATGGATTCCAGCACTGTGTAACTGTGTAATGACTTGGTCAAGGGCAGACACATGACCTTATGGATTCTAGAATGGTCAGACTGACAAATCAGAATCTTGGAAATTCTATTTCCCAGTTAGCCTTTCTTGTAACCTGCAGTAGTAATAATAGACCTACTGCTTTATGTTCTCTAGCCAAAATGGTTGCCAACCTTCAAAAAATTAAACCCCATATCAACTTTTAAACTGAAGTTACTTATCTGGCTAATTTTCTATCTTAGAAGATGACTGAAATGCGTATGAGTGCACTTGCACACACGAGCAGAGCAGAAATTCTTAAACTAATCAATAGAAAATTAAACATTTTTGACTGTGCAATGTGTATACTCCTTTTTCCTTAATCTATCTCATATTAAGAAGGAAAAAAAATCTGTATTGACTGTGTTCACTATCACATTGCTCCAAAAACCCTGAAGAACTATAAAAAGATGTTCTTATTGACATTGAGCTTCTGGTGAATTCTTAACTGTCCTTAACTCACAGAAGACGCAGGGTGGGCTTTGCATATGAGAAGACAGTGTTAGAGGGAGGTGGGTGCAATGAATTATACTTGCTGGAAATGGAAGTTGAGGAGGGATAGAGAACTAAAATGATTATGTCTGTAGAAATCACCTAGGGAATTGTCTTTTCTGCTCTATTGCTCTGGACTAGCACTTCGCTTTACATTCTTGCTGTGTTAAAATCAGTGTTTTCAATTAACTGATACTGTTATTCAAATATCTGTAAGCTCTACCAGTCTGACAACTATTTTGTCTCTACTGATTCCATAATCATTTTCTGTTCTCCAGAACCCACCCTAGGCCTACACATTGGAAATACCCTAATCATGCTATCCCCATCCAGAGTACACACTTGCTTCTTTCAGCCTAGGGCATAAAAAAAAAACTCTCTTTCCGCATTGTCTCAGTCCAATAAACTTCTCAGTAACATAATTTTTAAGAATATAACTCCTCTCCCCATAAACTGAATCTTGCAAACTGATATAAATAACTGTTTAGTAATTATTTTTAATAATATATCAATTCCTAAAGATAATCTTTTCTTTATATATGTATATATATATATAAAACTAAAGTTATTTAAATATTTATTTCCAAACCATTAAAACATGTGCTCCAAGTAGTTTATTGTTTCTTCTTTTAGAGTAATAAAAATCAAAGGCCACAACAACAATTAAAAAAAACTAGCAAACCACTGAAAAATATTCTATGTCAATATTGGAGTCTATTCTCCAAAAATACCATTAAAATCAATCTGCTGACTGAAGTTGACTGATATATGATTTAGAAGAAAAAATAATAATTAGAGGTATTTCTTGGGTTTGCTATGCTCTGATGGAGTATGTTGTGTGCAGCCAAAGTCATATGACTATGTATTGGTCAGTGCAGGTATGTAAGTGTTTTCTGACACAAATAAAGTTATTCCAAATAAACCAAGGTAACCATAACTACATGAAGGGTTGTGCCTACTAATACCTGAGGCATGATTCCATCTTAGCAGCTAGGTTTCACTGAAGTAAATACTGGGATGAGTTACAGAAATTGAAGCTAATAAATATTAAATAACTTACTGAAGATGAGACAGCTGCTGCTCCAAAATAGAACTCATACCTAGGTTACTCTGAACCACAGTGGTGATTTTAATTTACTAGAGATAAAGTGTAGTGAATTTTAAAGAACTGGTAGGTAGATAGCATTTAACTATACCACCAGAGGTAATGTCAAAAGCAACCAGAAAAACAATCATAAAAATAATGAGAAGGAGGGGAAGGTGAAGAAGTAGAAACAGCAATTCATTATTGGTTCCAGGCACTGTTGTAGCTGTTTTACACACTTTATTACAGAAGCAGTATAACACTGTAATATTAATGGTTACCTGTTTATACCCTCCTTTGTGAGTGAAGAAATTGTAGTTCAGAGGTTAAGTTTCTTATACAAGGGTGCACGATGCTTTGCTGACTCAGGATTTGAACCTAGCAAAAGGTATGAGCAACTATGAGAGATTTATACTGGTTTTCTAAAATGTTAGGAATCTAATATTTAGATGTACATTAAAGAACTTCTACTTCACGATAGTCTCTCAGGTATTACTCAGCTAAAAAGATCTTTTTCATATAAAACTGAAAAGATTCTTTAAATCTATTTAGCTTATTCAATTTCTTATTGCACCTATTTTTCTTAGTGGATTGTTTCTACCCTTACCCTTTATAAATCATTCCAACAGTTACAAGATTTTGATTCACATCATGTACTCTGCCTAATAGAAAATCCCTGTAAATGTCTTATAGACATATCAAATACTATATGCACAAAGCAGAGTCCATCATCTTTACCTTTATCCTACTTCCGGCAGCACGATCTTAAACTGGTTTTTATCCTTGTATTTTCTATCTTGGTTTATGTGCCAAAATACACCTTGCTTCTCAAGGCAAAAAACAGAGAATAAATGTGGCCCACACCCTGTCTCCTGTTTTTCACATTCTACCCCTGTAGATTCTGTCTCACTTTCTCTTCTCTTTTTCCGTAAGTTGGTTTACACTAGGCTTCCTTTATTTCTTGTCTAGTTGAGGGAAGAACCCTATAATTTTCTCCAAATCTGGGATGATTTTCTCCACATTTGGGTAGACTCTATCTATGGCTACGGAGCTGGCTGGATCATTTACCTACCATGGAAGCTTAATACCAACAAAGCCACTTACATCTGATGAAGCCCTGTAATGACCCTGTACACAATCTGGTCTGAATCCGACCAGGTCTATCAAAGTTTTCCCTTCTTCCCCTCTTGGAATGATTTTAATGTCTTAACAAATAACTTCTTCATGGGACCTGGAACTAATGCTGAAATGCCAAGAAATATTTTAGATTTTCTTACCCAGGAAGCCTGACCCAATGCTGTGTACCTCTGGTACCATATTCTCCACATACAATTACTTACGCTCATTTATACCATGTTTAAATTTTAAATGATAGAGTGGTTTGTGTCACTTCTACTCATGTTGAGGTAGATTAAAATAAACATGAGTTATTTTTAGTTGCTTCCTTTGTGCCTTAAACACAGTAATCTTGTGGTTATATTGAAAAAGTATGAACAAACACTTCTCAAAAGACATTTATGTGGCCAACAAACATATGAAAAAAAGCTCATCATCACTGTGGGTGGGGAGCTAAGGGAGTGATAGCATTAGGAGAAGTATCTAATGTAGAATGATGGATTGATGGGTGCAGCAAACCACCACGGCACGTGTCTACCTATGTAACAAACCTGCACATTCTGTACACGTATCCCAGAAATTTAAGTATAATTTAAAAAAGAAATAAATAGTACAACTGCTTTGAGCAAAAAAAAAAAGGTATTTTGGTGCCAGAAAGCTAGATAATGCACATCAAATCAATGCTGTATTTAAACAAAGAAAAACACAGACTCAGAAATTAAATTTGAAAGATACATCAACTATTCCTTGCATCACATGGAAAGCTGGAGAATTTGCTCAATGAGCAAAACCTTTTTCCTTTTTAAAAGATGAAGATGAAGAGGAGCCAGCAAATGTTTATAATCTAACTATTTGAGGTTTTGTTTAGCTCATTCAGAAACAGATTATATACAATGTGCTGCATGATTTTATGTTTACCCTCATTCATATATATGCATACACATACACACACACACACACGTAATTTTCCTTTTTTGGTAGAAAAAGAAGCCCAGTACTTTTCAATGCAGCTGGAAATCAGAATCCTCAATGAAAAACAGAGAATTCTAAAAATTATCCTATGAGACTATGAGTATTTCTTTTTGGCAGGCCACCCCAAAGGACAATGTCGAAGTTTTGGGTTAAAAGGGAAATGAAAAATCATTTTTTCTCAATGACATTTTCAATGTAGACTTTTGACAATGTCTGGCAAATTGAATAATTTTTAAATCAATTTATAATTAAATGAATGCCTGGAACTCCCTTTTATTCCTTTTTCTCACACACTTTTATTCAGATAGAAAAACAGCTGTGTGTATCTGGCCCATTTATTGCACTTATTTTTGAAAACAAAACATATATATATATATATACGTATATATATACATATACGTAAATATACATGTATATACGTATATATCATATATATATACGTATAATATATATATGTTTGTGTGTGTGTATGTGTGTATATATATATGTATAAATCTACCCTATCATAGATTTGACAAGGGCCTGTAGTGTATTTTCTTGGAAAAAAAATGGTTTTTGTTATTAAATACTGACAAGCATAACTAGCACTCCCTTTTTCTGAGTGTGAAGAAAGAGGGACATGTTCTAAGCTGGTAATTTCTTTATCAATTAAATAATTACTTTATATATGAAATTTACCTGATCGCTATAATATTCTCAAAAAGATAACATAGTATAGAGGAAAAAGGAATGTAAGTAAACTGAACTTTTGTATCTTACACTTGTAATTATGTGATCCTGAGTTATTTATTTAGAATATTTGTACCTCCATTTGTACATCTAAATGGAGATAATATTCAGATTTGTTTTTGATATTACAGATAGTGTTCATGGAAATATTACGTAACTTAAACAGTATATATCTACACAATCAATATAATAATTCTTTAAATAAAGACCATTTGTAGTTTAATAAAGTGAAAAATTTATCAAAATGAGTTACACAGATAAGCTATATAATAGCTGTTTTTTTAATTAAAGAAGGGAAGATATTATCAAGAAATTACTAAATGATTTTCAAAATTCAATTTGAAATATTTTCTAACTTCCAAACCTGAGGTGTCCCATCCACTAAGTAGGCTAACATTTCTCCATTTCAGTTCACTCTTTCAGCATTATGCTCCTGTAACCCCTGTATTCCCTTAAAATGAACAATAAAATAGTTAACAAAATGTTATGATTCTAGAGGAGACAGCCTGTTTATTAGCAAGATAATCAAGTATCCAAACTTTCTTTCTAGCACCATCTGACTTTTACTTATTGTCTTCTCACTGCAGCCAGTAAGAACTGAAAAGGAAGCATAATTGCTCACAGAAACAGTATGTCAATATGGACATCTCTTACTACTTTTACAGGGTTTCAGGAACCGTGTGATATTGATCAGAGTAATTATAGATTTGCCATTACCCTTCCAAATGTGAAATGGATGCAAAAGGCCCGATCAGTCAAAGGGTCAATGAGCAGTCATTTCTACCTAGATAGAGGTCATTTAAATGGTTTATTCTGGAATATCACTCTCATTCCATCGATTCAGTTCAAGAAAATGAAACTGGATGATTATGAGATGCCCAGCAATGTGCAACATACAGAGGATACAAAAATACACATGTCAGTCATGGACGGAAGGACTTCCCAGAGACAAGGAGAGGTAAATTAATTTTCATTGTGTTAGATTTTGTGAGAATCAGTTCAAGGAAAAGCAGTGGTATGACAAAAGCAGAAGCAATTAACATGGGGAACATTTTGGGGGTCCATAAGGGAAACATTATCTTGTTTGAAGAACAATGAGATTCTTCAATCCATTAGTAATTAGAACTTTTAAGTGTGGCTACATACAGGGTGACCCTCTGTGTGTTAGATTTTTTTCTAATATAAAAAAATGCAGTGATTCAAAAAGCCAATCATTTTGAATCAGAGACAATAAAGAAGTGACTTTAAAAATTAGTTTAAGTAGCTCAAAAAATGGCCAAATTCAAGGAATGGGTGAGACATTCTCTGGCTACTTTGCCACTATGCTGAAAAAGTGTCACATATTTTAATGTAAACAAAATGTATAACATTGTACGTGGACAACGTCGATATTTTACTCATCATGTTTGTGCTATTAAACTGTCAGAATGATGATAAAATTCTAAACACATCCAAATTTAATTTTGACAAAGGCCCAGGGCTATGACATATTAATTGCTTTTTTGCTAACATGCTGAAGTTGATGGGCACATTTTAATTTGCTCTCCAGAATGGGGAGATCTTTAGTTGTCTATGTATATAACATAGAATTCTATAAAAATATCTTTATTACTGTAACACCATATCCTCTTTAATTGAAATAAAAGATTATTGTGTTGGCAATTCCTCAAAGGGAATGTAATTAAACATTTTCTACTTTTGAGTTTCATATGATATAATTTTCTACATTCACAGAATCCTATCTTATTTCTGGGAGCAGCCCTTCTTCCTTTCCTAGTTCTAAATAGACTATACCATGAACCTTCTTATAATAAAGGCACAGCTTCTTGAGAGCAATACAATTGTAGATGTACAAAAATGTTAGAATTACGATTACATTCATATGCAAGATCCTGAGATGCTCCCCTGGGTCCATCTCCATTTTAATTAGTCTTTGTTTTTTCCCCTAAATCCCCATATGAATCTTTCAATTTTATTCTTTTGTATACTAAGGTATGGATGTGGTCACATTTCTGCTATCTGCTGGCTCCCTATAAATTCTGAGTGCCAATCCTATCTTTTTAACTATTGTAACATATTTTTATGCTCTCCTTATCTTGCTATGTTCTCTGAGCACCTCATCTAAACCATCCATTGAGATTCCAAACTCAATCTCTTTCATTGGTCCTGGATTTTGGATCATTGCCGTCTGTTTCAAATTTAATATTGTTAGAGTTTGATGACGCTCTTAAACCAGTGTTGTTTGATTCCACTTAATTACTGAGCTTCTTTTCAATGAAGATTGCTATATTTGAAGAAATTTGATTGGAAGAAAATGAACAACCATGATTAAAAGAGAAAAATGAGTTCATGGGTTTCTTTGACTTGCTTATCATGAGCATGACACTGTCCTTGAGACACTATGCTAGACAAGGATAACAAGATAAGCATTATAAGCCGTATTCAATGTTTAAAAATAAGTTAAAATTATAGAATTCTACAATTAGATGAAAATAAATTCAGGACAAATCTCCATTTAAATCACCTGAAAAACTAGAGCTTATTTATTTATTGAGGTGGAGGCACTTCATACCTGCTTTAGTGTAGAACTTTAGTTTCCATATTTAAGTAGTCAGAAAGTTCTCTAATTTTCTATATTAAAATTAAATCAATTCTAATTTACTCTACTTAGTATCCTCTAGTCTATAATCCAAGTTTATGTCCTGCTATACAAATACATACATACGTATGTGTGTATGTTTTGGATTCAATTTAGATTTTGTGAACATGCCTAATGTCTGCTCAGAGCTTTTCTTCATTTTAAATGGTATAATTCTTGGGTTGAAAAAAATTGAGAGAGTTTTTCAAACCTATGAAACCATTTTCAATTACATTTCTTGATTATTACTTTACATAAGTATGTAAAAGTGTTTCTGTTGTTACATATTTCTGTTTATGGTTACAACATGTAGTGAAGGCAGTTTCCTACTTAACAAATGCTCCAGGTTCTTGCCTCTGTTTTCTTGCAGTCATTTGGGGTTATGTGGCCAATTCAGATCAATGGACTATGAGTCAATGTATCTTTTATCCTTTGTGTTCCCTGCTCTGCTAACATTGGAGCCAAGTGTTTCAGATGGGGTAGCCAATATGAAAGGTAAAAGCTACTCATCTGGGCTGTATCAGACAACATAATGAAAAATAAACCTTCATTGTGTGAAGTTACTGAGACTTTGAGGCTTCACTCTTGCAGGAAACAATTATCTCCCCCAATATGCTACATTTATTTGTGTAACATTTTGGTCAGTTAATAGGTAAACTTCTCCGAAATTTGTTCTATATGTGACAGGTAAGAGATATCTGAATGATACTCATACTCTCTTTCAGAGCTGAGCAAGCAGATAAATGATGACTGATGAAGATAGACTTTAATTTGATTCCTATTTCTATATATCTCTTTGATCTGGGATCAAGTTGCATAACATCTTGACTCATGATATCTTTGTAAAATAAGAAAAAAGTATATTTTAAAAAGATTATTAGGAAGATTAAATGCTATAATGTAGGTGAAATATATACTACAGAGACTAGCACATATTAGACTGTAAATAAACGAAGCTTTTAGATATTCTGTTAATCTTCACTTCATTTTCAGTTAGCTATACACTCATGTTTTAAGTGAAACAAATTTGAGAGGCTTTCAACCAGAGAAGGATAGCATAATCTAGTATATAGGATCTACTTAGACTCTTTCTGTAGGCAAAAGAAGAATAGCCCTTGATAAATATGAGAAACACATTGAGACAAAGTTACAAAGTATTTTCAAGATAAAATATCACATGGTTGGATCAAAGAGATAAGTTGGAGGCAAATTATCAGGCCTTTCCATGTAATTAGACCACATTTCCTGGCCATTGTAATATGTGTAATGGTTGTAATGTATGATAATTTATTATTATGGTCCCCATTATTCATTGCTCTCCCTCTAAAAAGATGAAACACCCTTATTCCATTGACATCAAGCTTGGCCATGTGACTTGCTCACATACTGAAACGTGAGCATGCTACCTATGCACAGAAACATTAAGAGCCTCATGTGGTTCCCTCACCACCTTTCCTTTTCTGTACTAGAAGACTGATGTCCCAGTTAGGCAGGCTGCTTCCACCTGTAACAGAGCGATGGATGATCAGCAATGAACACATATCATGAATGAGTAAGAAATCTCTATTGTGGTAAATCATTGAGATTTTTGAGGCTGTTTGTTATTGCGCACAATCTAGTGAAAGGTGAGCAATTCAAACAATCAATACCCCAGTAATACATTTAGCTGTAGATAGTTTTCTACACAAGAAGGATCATTCATAAGCCAAGTAATTTATCTCTTTCCTTGTTCCATATGGATTGGATTAATAAGTGGATTCAGGGATGTTCTTAGCACTTCTGTCTATAGACATTTGAAGTTGTTTCAGTTATCTTTAAATATAAAAGGGAAATAAGAGGTTCACTTATTCTGTCATTGATCCAAGGCAATGTTTTTTAGGTTGGAAACAGCAAATTGGAAACTAGGCCAACTATTAATGACAACAAATTCTGAGTCCCTTCTGCTGGTATTCCTGGAGTATATTTCTCCCATAAACCCCCTACAGAGCATGAGTCATTGGCAGAAAAGAATCTGAGTACTTCTGGATTCCCTAGCCTTCCTGGAATTAAATATCATCAGCATAGTATTCTTCACATCTTATATCTGTCTGGTGTGAAGTTTTAATCTTCGTCAATTCTATAGTAATTATTAAAACCTAAGACATTATTTAGGAAAATGTTTTTACATGTAGCTTATTTTTTCTATAATTTCATTTTTGTTTTTGTGAAAAATTTTAATATAACAGCCTATCTCAACTATATTAATGGAAATATAAGTTTCGGATTTTTTATTGTCATTTAATGCATAAGTTGGAGTTTTAAATACAGCAACATTCTGCTTGAACATGTAGGAAAAATGGGAATGAGAATCAGTAGCTCTTTGTAAAACTCAAAGATTCCAAGTCTATTTATATATCTCTACTTTCCTACAGAACATTGTTCTTTTACAAATTGAATTTTTCACTTAAAATTCTTAAAAACACAAAAGTAACAAATCCTGGCTCAAATAGCTTGACTGGTAAATCACTTTAAACATGTACATAAGAATTGATAACAATTCTATACAAGTACTTCCAGAAAATTAAAGAGAAATAAATACTTAATTCATTCTCTGAAGTGAAAGACAGAAAAAAAATACATGAAAAGATACAGACCAATATCTTATTGTGACCGTGTGCTTTCATTGCTTGTGGGTAGCTACCAGAAATTATGTCTTATGTTAAGTATACACATTTAACTTCATATTATGAAATGATTCACTTTATCCCTGGTAATCCTCTTTAATCTCAAGTCTACCTTATCTAATATGACTATAGCTACTCTTTTGGTTAGAGTTAGGATGGAATATATTTTCTCATGTTTTTATTTTTCACCTATCTATATTTAATTGGGATTTCTTATAGACAACATGTGCTTTGATTCCTTTTTTTATTGAATCTCTACATATGGCATCAATTTCACAATACATTTTTCTACTTTTGCTTTAAAAGTCACTTTTCTTTAAAGCATGTTAAATAATGAAATCATGCATTTACATTTATCTTTGTAGCTACCATTTCCAGGGCTCTGCTTTTCATTTTGTTGATCCAAATTTCTGTTCTACTTAATTTTCCTGCTGCCTCATGGACTTCCTTAAATATTTGAGTTTAGGCCTACTGTTGATGCGTTATTTCAGTTTTGTAGGTCTCAAAGAATATTATTCCTTCATTTTTGAAAAAAACATTTTTTTCTTTAAAGAATTTTAGATTGACATTTGAATGCTTTCTTTAAAGACATTGCTATACTGTTTTCTTTCTGCCTTTTGAATTGTGTCCAAAAAGAAATTATCTTTTTTATTTCTCAGTACTAATTTGCATTTTTCTACATCTTTTAAAGATTTGTCTCTTCTTCTCTAGATTATAATGCACCATGGTGAAGTATCTTCATATTTCATGTGCTTTTGGTTAATTGACATACTTGGAGCTGTAGGTTTAGAGCCTTCATCAAATTCAAAGAAAAGATGACTGTATTTCTTAAAATATTGTTCTCCCCATGTTCTCCTAGAACTTTAATTACATATTTACCAGCTGCAAGTTTTTCATTAGCTTCCAGAAGTTTTACTATTTTTTTCCATTCTTTTTTCTTTTTATGTTTTATTTTTGATATTTTCTATTGTTATGTATTCAAGTTCCCAAAACTTTTCTTCTGCAATATCTAATGTGCTGTTAATCACAATCAATACTTTTAAAAATTTCCGACAATTTAGATTTTAACTCAAGAATTCTTCAGATCCGAAAATGTATCTGAGAACCTGCCAAGAAAAACAGTCTCATTGTTTAAACACAGTAGGCATATAGCTGGAAAATCAGCTTAAAAGTAGCTTAGAGATAAGAGGCAGCACAAATCTCTATAGCTGTCCTGTTGCTATCCAGGAGTACCTCATGTGTAAGTCTTAAGAAACTCATGTCCTTGCCATGCTGGACTTGTCCAAGTCATGCTTTTGTCTCTCAGTTCTCTCCCAGTTGGAGAGAATAATTTTTATTTTTATTTTTTATTTGGTTGTTGTGTTTTTGTTTTTATAATTCTGGGTTTTTCTCATTACGACTCATACTTTTTGACCATATACCAGGCATTTTGAACTTTATCTTACTGGCTTCTCGACATTTTTGCATTTCTATACATATTTTTGAACGCCAATCTATGATATAATTAACTGCTCGGAAACAGTTTGACCTACCTTGTCTTGCTGCTAAAATTTGTTAGGTGGAACCAGAGCAGCATGTTGCCTAAAACTAATTTTTCACTCAATACTAAGGCAGAATCCTTATCACTACTTTCCCCAATGCTTCTCGAATTATAAGATGTTTTATTTTGGCTAATAAAAACAGAATTATTCACAACTTTATGTCAGCACTAGATTTTTTCCTTCTTATTCTTTTAGATGGTTATTTCCTCCCTCTTAGTTAGTTTCTTCATGACTGCACTGGTAGTCATGAAGAACTTAAAAGACTTGCTATGACCCTGTGCATTTCTCCAGAATTCTACATGTAGCTCTTTCCTGTTACTCTGCTTTGCTTACTCTTATCATCTTGGTCTTCCTAGGCTCTCAGCTTCCTCTCATTAACTTATGGATAACACCAGACTCCAGCTGGGTTCCTCATCATATGTCATGGTCTAAGAACTTCTCAGGTAGCTAATTTAGGTAATCATAAGGCTCACTTCATTTGTTTCCCACCTTGCAGTCATCACTGTCATTCATATTTTGATGTCCAATACCTTGAAAACCATTGTCTTCTATATTTTGTATAATGTTTTATTTCATAAAGGTAGGTATTTTCAATCTCTGTTGCTCCGTGGTAGTCTAAAGAAATCCCTTTACAGTGGATTTTATTTCAAAAAAGGCCTTCCTCTATAGAATATTTTCTATCTATATTAATCTTTTTCCTAACACATGTACAAATTAGTCTTCTCTTTGGGAGAAGGTAATTGTTTATTTTGTGTTTTTCAAGACTGACATGAATTTGTCATTGCCATAGTTACCATATGGCTAATTTAGAATCTAGTCTCATGACGCTCTTCCTTTCATCCTCTCTACCTGCCTCCTTTTAAAGAGCACAGCATGAAAAATTCCTTTTATTGTCTCAAAACAAATATTCAGTCATTTTTGATATCCTACTTTTATTTTAGGTGAAGCAGTCTTTTCTATATTGATGAAGAGTCAATAAGCATGACTTTTGAATTATGAACTGAAATGAATTACTCAGTGACATTCAGAAACCGGTTTTAGTTTCACCCTTTAGAGTTACAAAGCACCTACAGAAATTACCCCAAAGGGCTCTTCTTTGAAAGGCTACAGCTCTTCACCCTAAATATTCAAGCAAATAGCTGTGACAATCTGTCAATATAGTATGGATTGTACTGTTATGTACTAGAGCAAGTTCTCAGATTCAGTAGAAATTTTATCTAGATAAGTTTGAAAAGTTCTTCAGATAGTAAGATGCTATACTACTAATTTTCTGTGACACGCCTAGAATATAGGCGCCTTAGTTCTTTTACGTGCCAATCATACAAAGACAAAATATAAAAACAAATGGAAAACAATTCATATATTGACATTTTTATCCTAAAAGCTAATAGGGGAAGAGCATATGTATGTACATACATTTGTGTTCATGTGTGTGTGTATACACATGCACATATATGTATATTAATATATACACATGCACATATATGCATGCATGTATATTAATCTGAATTAAACAACATTTGAACAAAATATTCAATATCTATTCTATGATGAAGAAAGTCATCAAATTTAATATTTGATATTTCGTATATCCTTGACAATGGCATTCTCAGGTAAGTTTTGTTTTTAAGCATATTTTTCAATATATGCCTGACTAAATCCTGAAGAGTGAGTAGATGATGGTCAGTCAAAGGAAAGTGGGAAGAAAGTTGTCTATTTAGTGTTAGAATATTATTAATACTAAATAGATATGTTAGTATATATCTTACTTTTTTATGTTTTTGTTCATGCTATTATACTAACACTAAATAGACACAGCCATTTGGTATTAATCAAATGATGAAGTATGTAGAAATGTCAACTCTGAGATGTTCTTAGAAGGCTGGCGACTGCTCTATCCAAATGAAAGTAATATTCTCCAGAAATGAAAGAGATAAAAACAAAGGTAAAATGTGAAAGAAACTGGAAAAATGACCTGAAGAAAAATGGAAGAGCTTTATCATGCAGAGGAACATAAAAGGGAAAATATAAATTTATCTTATTAGATTTGATCCACCTATATATTTTTTTCACTCAAGTTCTGGTGAACCTAAGTGAATTAAGATTTACAAATAACTTATTCCTCTGAGAAATGTCAGTGTATTATATAATATAAGGGAACCACAGTCAAAATCAAACAGTGCTTCATTATAGTGACCTCCATGTACTTTCATCTTCAAGTTTCTGCAATGCCATATTTTTAATGTATTTGAGTGTTAAAATGGAACTCATTCTGTTTCAGCTCAGCTGAGACTATGAAAAGAAAGAGGAGAATAGGTACTTAGAACCCTCACATCCTAAAGCAAGCTGCTGGACAACACATGTAGTTCAAGTTGAGGCAATGAAACCTGCCTCTACAGCATTAAGGGTCATTCACCCCAACTCTAAAATGGTGAGGTGTGAAGACTCCATAGAGTGAGTCCCTTTGGATAGCAAAATTGGAATTCTATGCATTTCCCAAGCTCCCTAACTTGACATCCTCTCCATAGGGGAAGTAAGAAGGGCCTTTCCCACTCAAAACAAACAAGCAAACAACAACAAAACTGCTTGGGCACCTGTTCACCCTTTAGAATTCTAATAATTAGCGTTTACCTCTCACCACAAACTCTGTAAAGATGAAAATCATTCTGGAGCTGCACCTAAATAGCACTATAGAGAAAGAAGATTGAACTGAATTCCCCACTACACTTAAGTCAAGGTGAGGAAAGCATGTGGTACTCCAAAGATCAGCATTATTAGTGGGAGAGAGTCAGGCTGGACTTTCTAATAGAGACCCTGCCAAAAAAAGATGGCCAGGGAAGAGGAGACAAACACTGAGAGAGCATGGGGGTGTGGGGTGGGAAGAGATGGTAACTTCTGGAAGCCTAGGGCTGGCTGAGGGAGGGGAGTCTTAAATGCTTAGCCAGAAGAGGAGAACAAACATAAGAATAATCTCTGAAAATAAACAAAACAAAAGACAAAATTAAAACACTAAAGAAAGAAACAACAATTATGTGCTTCCACCTTCTGCAGAATAAATAATTGCCAGATTATAAAGGCAGGCACATAACATGCTCCTTCTCCTGTGCTAAGGAGAGGATAACTAGGTGATGGGATAAAATAGACCACACCCATCATACACTTCAGCATTCTAAGACTGAAGCATGTCCAAGGTTAGCAGGGTGAGGGTGGTGGTGGTGATGGTTAAAACTGTTAAAAACTAACTGAAGCTCAGAGAACTGTTCTCTTTTAATTTTACAATGGACATACATATGAACCTATGAAGTAAGAATGTGCTCAGGACAGCAAGGGACAGAGATACGTGACGTGCCTGAAACTGCATTGAAAGTCAGAAAATGACCAAGTCCAAAAAGCCCTATAAAGGGACGCAGGCAAAAATAACATTGGTCTACAAAGATAAAATAGCTAGGAATAAACCTAACTAGAAATCTGCAATATCTATGTAAAGAAAACTTTAAAATCCTTTTAAAGGTTTCAAAGAAAGACTTGAACAATGTTCTTGGAGAAGAAGGCTTGGAGAAGAAGAACGAAATGATGCCAACTCTAAGTTGTTTAATTTAGCATGATATAAATAACACCAATAGTTTTTCTCACATCCTTTGAGGTAGAAAATGGATTAGATAAAATATTTTGTTAGTTTACTTAAAAAAACGATACAAACAGATGCGAATACCCAAGAAATTTTAAACAAAGAAAAGCAATGGCCAGCCATAATAGATATTAAAACATATTTCCCAATAACTATGCAGTATTGACATAACTTTTATTGACATAAAATGATATTGTCTTTTTCTAGACAGATAAAGAAGCAGAATAAGAAGTTCAAAAATAAACCCAAATGCACATAAAGATTGAATATAATTTATAGGGTTGTCTCAAGTCCAATGAATAATTCACTGAATCATTCAGTCAATGCTATTGGGAACACTGGGGGTTATTTGAAAAGATTTGAAGGTGGAGCCATTCTTCTTTGTACATAATATCATAATGAATTCCAACTGCATCACATATTTGAACATTAAAAAAAAATCATAAAAATACATTAGAAAACACAGAAGAATTACTTTACATCCTCCCAGGTGCTGACGCCTTTCTACGATTCAAAATATAGAAGCTCTGAAAGATGTTTTTTTAAGGATAAAGTAAACAATATTAAAAATATCACATAAATGATGAAATACCATAACCTAAGCCCAAGAACAAATGAAAAACTTAGAAGAACATTTGCAAGGTATATTGCAAAGGATTAAGAACTGTCAGAGATAACTAAGAAAAAATTAACATATCAATAGAGACATGAACACAGGGTATGAACAGCTAATTCAAAGAAAGGGAAACATAAATACCTCTTAAATATGACAGTATGCTCAACCTTGATTTACTAAGAAAATAAAAGTCATAAGATTACATTTATTTTTCATCAATCCCCATGACCAAAATATGTAAGTCCAGTAACACTGTGTTATTGAGGTTATGTAGCAATATTGCCATTGGGAATATAAATTTATAAAATTATCAAAAAGGAAAATGTGACTATATCTCTTAGATGTATAAATTCAAAGTACCTTTTAATCCAGTAATTCAAATTCCCGTATCTGGCCCTGTACAAATATGTTTACATATACGAAATTATATAATTAAGCCTGCCTAACAATGGAAGAGCTGTATTACACATTCATGTTTTCTAAACAATAGAAAAGAATTGATATTTGCTTCATTTCACTATGAAGAGTATGTCCACAAAACCCAGCTGTCCAAGACAGCAGCAGTTCCAGAGAAGCCAAACACTTTGAACATATAGCTATCTCTGACCTCCAGGATAATCGGCAGCTTGTAGGCAAACCATGTCTCATTGTATCTTTCTAGCATTTGGCAGAAGACCTTTTTCAAATAGGTGTCCAACGATTGTTTGTTGATGAATAATAGATGAAAGAACAAAGTACATTAGCGATAAAGCTATTTTGTCACTCTATCTCTTATAGCTGATTTAGAATGAAAGCTAGGTATTATTGGGAATTATCTACTACCACTGGAATATGAGTTCTTCAAGGGGAAAGATCCTTACAGAATTATCATCATTGTGTTCAAGCACCTAGAACATTGTCTTACACAAAGCAGATAACATATATGGGTTAAGTGAGTGGAATAAATGAAGCAAACATTGTTTCATAGTCTATTTGGCACTACCATATATTTTCCTTGATATACCTGCCTCTTAATTTCTGTTTAACTCCTGGATACCAATTGTCCATCTGCACTTCAGATAGACATTTTCTAATATCTGATTATTCCCACTTAGTCAGTTTTATACTGGTTCTTTTATTTAGAATATCACATTATTTTTAGAAATTTAACTGAATGAAAGATTTTCTTCTCCATAAATGATATATAATTGAGGATTCTTCGTAAAAACATACAAATATAAATTTATTTTGCTTTTATCTTGGATATTAATAAAGCCAAATGCGTGTAGAATGGTTTTGGTGACTACACAGGATTTATAAGAGCCGTGGTTTCTCAGGTAATGGTAGTGAAGTCACAAAGATAAAAATCTCAATTTTGCAGATTAGGACAATAATTCAGCTCAAGAAAATTTCCCACAGTCATAAAAATACATAACCAAATGAAAATATGTTTTGCAGAACAGTAATAACTCTCTCTACTCATGCCCTTCCATTCTGTATTTTAAGTGCCATATCTCTTTCTTCTGATACTTTCATTTATGGCTTCTGAGTTACCTGATCTCTTACTAAATTATTTAAAGTCCCCACCAAATAGAATATGGGTTCTGTTAACACTAAAGATTTAGAGGCGGCTGGGATCAACACAAGGTCAAGCCTTTTCTGCCAGAGTTAAGTTGGTCTCATATCTAGATAGGGTTATTGTGTGGAATCCATTTTAGTAGTGATTTACTGGCTTTGTGGAGACCTTGTTTGTTAGGAGTACTCTATTTTAATGGTTACATTAAAATTGATTGTCCCATTATTTAAGGATCTGTCCTATTTTGTCTCTCAAAAAATGACAGCTTTTGGCGATTAAAGATGAATCCAACTTTATCCCTTCAAGTATTTTATTGAAGGATGGCTACTAAATAAATAATTGATATTTAATAGAATAAACTGAACGATCAAAGTGCCTTGAGCATGCTCTTCTTCATTCACTGACCAACTATAATTTGTCACCTTTTAGCAAGAAAACCCTACCTTGTTCCGACCCCTTCAGAGTTGGAAACCACCGTTTCTTACTTCCACAGCACCGTGAGAATAACTATCAGAAGAGGCAAATTGCAATGTGTTATAATCATTGCCTAACTTATCTGTAATATTCTATATGAAAACCTTTTTAAAGATAGGGGCAATATCTTTTATTATTGTGTCTTTGAATCTGGCACAGAATGTGTCAAACAAAAACTCAAAGCATAATCGCTAAAGGAAGAAACATATAAAACAGGTTCTTTCAATTAACACCAGAAGTGTGAACAAAAATGGAAATAAATTGATGAATGCAAGGAATTATGATAATGAAAGTTGCAAATTTCTGCTAATAGTTAATTTAACACTAAGCATCTTTTTATTGGTAATACATGCATTTTAATATCAATTTATTATTTACCAAATAGTTGTAGCTAAAATTATATTTTTAAAGAAACTAACTTCTCTAGGTTTATGCTGTAAAATTTCTATAGCAGCCTGGAGTCCCTCATGTGTGGGTGCATGCTGCCAATTACCTGATAACAATGGGTCCAACATTACATCTCAGCATAAGGTACAGTAGATGCAGTATTATCAATAAAGAAAAGCTAACTTCTATTAAGAATCTTTTGTGTTTCTAAAAACAGATATGCTATCATTTGCTAAATATGCCTTATTAGTGCATTTAACTTATAAAAATCCAATTTTTATAATTTAAAGACAAAAATAACTTCCCATTTTTACTGATGTATATCATGTAGCATAACATACAAATCATAAGCATTCATATCTACATGCTACCCAAAATATACATTTGTAAATGAGTAGGAAATTATCACCATCCCAGAAACTGCCCTCATGACCCTCCCCAATGTTTACTTTTTTCTCTTCTCAAAAAAACTGCTATCCTGATATCTGACATGTCGGATTCATATTTTCTTTATTTGCAAAGTATGTACATGGGAGTATATTTATGTCGTATTTTATGTCTTTATTTGCAGATAACAGGCATGAAATTACACATTATGTATTATTTTGCTTTTTATTTTCTGTGAGATGCATCCATATTTTTCTATGTTATATGTGGTAGTAGTTTATTATCATTGCTGAAAAATATCTTAGTAATTGAATATTTCACATATATGTGCACATTGTTTATGAACATTTCATTTGTTTCCAATTTGGGCCTGTTATTAAAAGCATTGTAATACACATTCGTATCTATATATTTTAACACATATGTACATATGCATATATTTCTGTTTGCTCTATATCAAGGGGGGAGAGAGAGTGTGAGTGTGTGTGTGTATAAAAATGCATGTTTAGTCTTGTCAGAAAATGAACTTAAATTAAGAAGTAAATGAAGTAATGAAACATAAAGTAATCTTTCATATTGGTAAAACTTGAGGAAGAAACATATAGTATTTACTATTCATTAACAACTGAAAATCTGGCTAGGTGACCTGCTGGTAATGCTGTCATTGGTATCAAGAAGAAATACATAAATGAGTAAGAAATAAGGATTAATTTTAAAAATGTAGAGAAACATGAAAGTATATCAGAAGGCTGTTTTACTGACTCAGTGCTGAATTTATAATTTACTCCAAGATGAGATATGGCTCTACTGTAGTCATTATAAAGGTTATGCTTTCCACATATATGTTTAATTCACCCCCACAAAAAAAACCCAGCCTGCTACTGTCCAAACTTTACAGATAAGAGAATTAAGGCTCAATGAATGTAGGTAGAATACTCAAATCAAAATTTATTAAGTCATAACTCACTGAAGCAAAAACTCACAGCTAAATCTTCTTTGGGAAGTTGGGGAGCAAACTAGCATCAGGGTAAAGAAAAAATCTGACTGTAATTGATGTACTGCTGGAGGCTCAGTGTGGGAAAGCCTGAGAGTAAAATAAACAATGTAATTCAATTAAATATTCATACACACACACACACACACAGTATATAGGTTTGCTTATATAGGCTTATATGCAAGTAATTGAAAGCAGTGATACAAGGGATGGGAGGGAAGAATTAGGATTATTTTGTTATTTGAAAGTACATACTATCCATTGATCATTATACTGTTATGTGAAAGGGGGCTTGGATTAGTTGTTAATGTATATTGCAAACTATAGGAAGCCACCAAAACTGTTTTAAAAAGGATATTTTGTATGTTAAGAAATGAGAGAAAATACAATTATATGAACTGCTTAATTAAAATCACAAAATTAAAAAAACAAGAAGATAAAATAGGAAAAAGAACAAGGAAAAAAATAGAAAACAGTAACAAATATGGTAGATACTAATTTAACTATGAGTAATCACTTTGAAAACCAATGGTCTAGATGTTCCAATGAAAAGACAAAAATTGTTAGAATAGATAAAAGACCCAACTGTGCATTGTCTATAAAAAACCCACATAACATATAAAGACTCATACAGATGAAAAACAAATCGATGAAGAAAGATATACCATGCTAACACTAATTTTGGAAAATCAGCATACCTACATTAATTTCAGAGCAGGCAGATGTCCAAGCAATTATAAAAATTAAAATATGTAAAAAGTCATATTACATGATGATAAAGGAGTGAATTCTCCAAGAAGAAATGGTCATCCTTAATGTGTATGTGTCTAATTAAAGCATCAGAATATGTGAAGCAAAAACTATTAAAACTGTGAGAATTGGCTAAACTCATAGATTATAGTTATATATCAACTCTATCAGAAATAGACAGATCCAACAGATAGAAAATCAGTACGGAATAGGTGAATACAGTGAAACCATCAATCAACTGAATATAATTGATACCTATAGACAATTTCATCCAATAGCAGCAGAATACAAACTCTTCTTAAGCTAACATGAAACATTTATCAAGATAGGCCACATTCTGGGCCATAAAACATACTCTAACATGTTTAAAAGAATAGAAATCACGAAATGTCTTCTTTCAGACAACATGGAGTTAAACGGGAATCAATAATAGATAACTGGAAAATTTTGACACACAGAGAGATTAAACAATATATTTCTAAATAAAATATGAGCTGAAGAAATCTCAATAAAAATTTAAAAACGCGTTTGACTAAATAAAAATGGAAACACAACTTAAAATTATCCTTGATTGTTACACATTGTACACATGTATCAAATAATCACACATACCCCTAAAATATGTGCAACTATCGTAAATCAACACATTATATAGATATATCAAAACATCACACATACCCCCAAAATGTGCAACTGTTGTAAATCAACAAAAATATTAGGATTCAGCAAAAGCAATGCTTAGAAGAAATTTAAAGCATTGAATTCGTATATTAGAAAAGAAGAAAGAACAAAAATTACTAATGTCAGAAATGAAAGTGGGTACATCATTACGGATCTCATGGACATCAAAAGGATAAAAAGAAAATACCATATATAACTTTAGGTCCACATTCTTGTTTTGTTTTGTTTTTTGAGACGGAGGCTTACTCTGTTGCCCAGGCTAGAGTGCAGTGGTGTGATCTTGGCTCACTGCAGCCTTTGCCTCCCGGCTTCAGGCTATTCTCCTGCCTTAATCTCCTAAGTAGCTGGAACTACAGACATGTACCACCACTCTTGGCTAACTTTTTTTGTATTTTTAGTAGAGAAGGGGTTTCACTGTGTGGGCCAGGCTGGTCTTGAACTCCTGACCTCAGGTAATCCAACTGCCTTGGCTTCCCAAAGTGCTAGAATTATGGGGGTGAGCCACCATGCCCATAGGCCAACACATTTGATAACCTAGATGAAATGGGTCAATTAATAGCGGGGGGAAGCAATCTGCCAAAATTCACACAAGAAGAAACAGACAATTTGAATAGGCTTATATCTATTAAAAACTGAATAAAAAATTAATAATCTTCCAAACAGAAAGCACCAAACCCAATTTGGTTCACTAGTAAATTCTACCAAACATTTGAGGAAGAGATTATACCAAGTTCTCTAAAATTTCTTTTAGAAGAGAGAGACAAAGTTAATACTTTATAACTCATTCTATGAGGCCAGCATCACGCTAATACCAAAAATCAGACAAAAGTATTACAAAAAAGTAAAACCGCAGATCAATAACTCTCATGAATGCAGATGCAAAAATCCTCAGCAAAATTGTAGCAACTCGAATCCAACAATGTATAAAAAGAATTACATACCATCAACAAGAGGGGTGTCCCACCGATGTAAGACTCATTCAGCATTCAAAAACCAATTAGCAGAATCCATCATAAGAACAGGCTGAAGAAAACAAGTAATATAATTCCATCAATAAATGCAGAAAAAATCTTTGACAAAATCCAACAACTATTTGTGTTTAAAAAAAAAAAAACTCTCAGTGAACTATGAATGAGGGGGAATCCTCCACTCAACACTACAGAAAACCCACAGCTTGCACCATGATTAATGATAAGAAATTAGAAGCATTTCCACTAAGATGAGAAACAAGACAAGTATGAGTCCTCTCACCACTCCTTTTCAATATTGTACTGGCAGTCCTGGCTAGTACAGTAAGAGAAAAAGAATAATAAAGTATAGTGATTGGGAAAAATGAAATAAAACTGTCTTGATTTGCAGATGAGTCTAAACAATATTGAAAATCTGAAAGAATCAGCAAAAGTCTCCTGGAACTAATAAGCTATATAGAAAGGTTAAAATATGAAAATCAGATTCTTTCCTATATGCCAGCAATGAAGAAGTGTAATTTAAAATAGAAAACAATACCATTAACATTAAAAAATGAACTACTTAGTTATAAACATAACAAAGTATGTATAAGATCTATTTGAGAAAAACTATAAAATTCTGATAAAAGAAATCAAAGGATAACTAAATAAATGAAGAGTTATTTCATGTTCATGGATAGGAAGATTCAGTGTTGTCAAGGTCAGTTTTTATCAAATTAGACTATAAATTCAATGCAATTTTAATTAAAATTCTAGCAAGTTATTTTGTACATGACAAACTGAGTCCAAACTTTATATGGAGAGGCAAAGAACCCAGAATAGTGAATTCATATTGAAAATGTACAGAGTTGAAGAAATAAAAAAATCTTGATTTCAAGATTTACTATAAAATTGCAGTAATCAAGACAGTGTGATACTGGTGAAAGATTAGCTAAATAGATTAGTGGAACAGAAATAGACCCACATAAATATAATCCACTGGTCTTTATTTTCTATTTTAAAAATTTTATTCTAGGTTTCAGGGTACATGTGCAGGATGTGCAGGCTTGTTACATAGGTAAACATGCGTCATGTGGTTTGTTATTAATATCAAACCATTGCCTCAGTATTAAGACCAGCATGCATTAGCTATTTTTCCTAATGTTCTCCCTCCCACCAACAACAGCCCCCAGTGTGTGTTGTTCCCCTCCCTGTGTCCATGTGTTCTCATTGTTCAGCTCACGCTTATAAGTGAGAACATGCAGTGTTTGGTATTCTGTTCCTGCAGGATAATATTTGCTGAGGATAATGGCTTCCAGCTTCCATGTCCCTACAAGAGACATAATCTCCTTCCTTTTTATGGCTGCATAGTTTTCCATGATATATATGTATGACATTTTCTTTATCCAGTCTATCAGTGATGGGCATTTGGATTGATTCCATGTCTTTGCTATTGTGAATAGTGCTGCAATGAAATGGAATTCCTGGGTCAAATGCTATTTAAGGAATCACTACATGATCTTCCACAATGGTTGAACTAATTTAAATTCCCACCAACATTGCAAAAGTGTTCCTATTTCTCTGCAACCACACCAGCATCTGTTGTTAATTGACTTTTCAGTAGTCACCATTCTGACTGGTGTGAGGTGGTATCTTATTGTGGTTTTAATTTGCATTTCTCTAATGATCAGTGATGAGCTTTCATGTTTGTAGGCTTCATGAATGTCTTTTGAGAAATGTCTGTTTATGTCCTTTGCCCACTTTTTAACAGGGTTGCTTGTTTTATTCTTGTAAATTTAAGTTCCTTAAAAGTAACTCAAGATAAAGACGTAAACGTAAAACCCCAAATTATAAAATCCCTAGAAGAAAATCTAGGCAATAGCATTCAGGACTTAGGAACAGACAAAGATTTCATAATGAAATCACCAAAAGCAATTGCAACAAAAGCCAAATTTGGCCAATGAAATATAATTAAATTTATCGTTTCTTCTGCACAGCAAAAGAAACTATCATCAGAGCAAACAGGTAACCTGCAGAGTGGGAGATAAATTTTGCAATCTATTCATCTGACAAAGGTCTCATAATCAACTGATCTTTTATAAAGCAGCAGAACCAATACCATGGAGCAAAGATAGTACTTTCAACAAATGATACCAGAACCACTGGATATATACATGCAAAAAAATTAATCTAGACAGTGACTATAAGCTGTTCATAAAAAGTAATTCATAATGATCACAGATCTAAATGTAAAATGCAAAACTAGAAAAGTACTAGAAGATAGCACAGGAGAAAATATAGGTAATCTTGGGCTTGATGATTAACATTTCAGACATGAGACTAAAGGCACAATCCCTGAAAGAAAGAATTGATAAGCTAGACTTTATCAAAATTAAAAATTTCTACTCTGCAAAAAAAAAAAACTGTAAAGGGAATTAAAATATGAGCCACAGATAAAATATTTATGTAATATATGCTTGCTAAAGAACTGTTATCCAAAATATACAATAAACTCTTAAAACTCAACAATAAGAAAACAAACAACCCAATTAAAAGTAGGCTAAAGACATTAATGGGAAACTTACTGAAAAATATATGTAGATGAACAATGAGCAGATAAAAAAAACTTCATACTACAGGGACTTTGGATGATAATGATATGAAAATGTAGGTTTTTACATTGTAACGATTGTACCGTTCTGGTAAAGGATCTGATAATGAAGTAAACTATGCTTGTGTGCGTGCAAGGATTATGTAGAAAAATCTTCATAGCTTCCTATCAATGTAGTTGTGAACTAAAACTCCTCTAGAACATACAGTCTTAAAGAAAACAAGTCAAAGTGATTGGGTAGAAAATTTAGATTATATATCTATATAAAAGTCAGAATACCATTAAATTTTATTCAGAATATGATCAAATAAATGAAAAATGCATTTCATAGACAAATGAATTATTTGAGTTGAGATGGGAAAACACCACCATTGCCATTTGAAATTCAGAGATATATATATTGTCATGTCAGTAACTGAGCTTTATGGAGAAGGCAGCATTTTCCTAAGATTATAGGTTGATGGAAAACGAAACAGCATCTTTTTCTTCTGCAGATATACCAAACCCAACGACTCTCAATAAATACAGATATACTAGTAAATAAATCTCTTAATCAGTGACTTTGAAGTTTTGAGATCTGCTTCTGCTTTTTACTCTTATGAGCAAGAAGATTTTCACATTAGCGATACCAGTCGTTTACAGCTGAACTGGATAAAGAATTGATTAGTGAGACTAGAGAATAAAATAGGCAGGATTGTGATAAAGAGATTTACCAAATTTTTAGAAGTGACACTTTGTTGAGATTAATGGGTGAGATCAAACCAAAACCCAATGACATAAATGAATTATATAGTAGATAACAAGTGTCAGATAAAAATGGAAGCTTGAATATAAACCAACCAATGGTGAGAAGATTTTAATTATGTGATCAAAATGTTGTGACAATAGGAGTAACACCTTGGAGCATCCTGCAATTATAAATTTCTGATGAGGTAAATATTTTGTACATATAAATCCAATGTGGATGGATTTAGATAGGCTTTACTTTAGGTGTGACTGATATTATTTCTGCTGATGTTTATGTTGAGCCACATTTAGACCCTGTACATTACTAATTGATTTTCAATTCTGCTATAGCCATTTAGTTCCCAATCCTGGAGAGAAATAAAATTAGAACAAAGAGGGCAAACACTGGCAATAGCAGCAAGTCATAGATGATAGCCAGCTTGCCAAATGGCTATAAGAAATAAAATGCAGAGTTCAAAAAAATATGTAATTATTCTAGGTTTTACATGATGGATGTGAATACATGAGCCTAGGGAATAAGGTAAGATTTATTTTTCAAAAAAGTGATATTTAAAATGCTAACTAGTTTGGTGCAGTGGTGCACACCTGCAGCCACAACTACTGCAGAGGCTGAGGCAAGAGGATACCATGTGCTTAGAAATGTAGCCCACGCCTGAGCAACACAGAGAGCCCTATCTCAAACAAATAAAAATAAAAATAAAAAAGACAACCGTCAAATATGTGGCAAATTTTTGGGAGGTGTCCACTTCCTTTTTCAACAGTGTTAGGTTGTTGAGAAATAGTTGAAAGGAGTCAGAACTATTTATGTTATTCCCTTAACGTGTAAGATTGAACACCTTACATTCTTAACATCTTTGAGACTCAGTTTCAGTAACCGTAAAATGATACATATATATTAAATATATATACGATCACGGAATTAATAGAAAATATCCACATTTAACAAATGCTCTCTATGTATGTAATGTATAATGCTCTCTCTTTATACATAGACACATATGCACTTAATGTAACATAGGCATAGGATTGATGTTCTATCAATAGAAGCTAAAATTGAAATTTTGATCAGGAGGTAAAGGAAAATATAAGGTTATATTTTTAGCTAGATCTGATTTCAAATGTCAGCTATTGAAACTTTTCACCTTTCTCATTACTAATTGGATGGTGACTCTTCGGATTTGATTGCTGTATTCTGGCCAACATTTAAAATGGAAGTTTTGAAATATAATGAAAAAAAGAGCTTTTCATGTGTTTAAGCTTAGATAGCCACATGTACCGTCACACAGCCACCTGGAAGCTTACAGAGTCAGATGTGGATGGCATTATCAATGATATCGTTTCCTTTTTGCCAGAAGGAAACCAATCTGAGAGAAAAAAAAAAACAAAAAACCAAACCAAAACAAAACAAGAAAATGAAACAAAAAAAAAACACATGCAAATTCACCACATCAGAAAGCTAACATCATCTAAGGCTAATTAAATGCTTGCTTAACATAGTTTCCTTTAACCAATATCTCATTACTCTGATCTCATTTCCATTCCCTGAAGCCATGAGGCATTCTCTTGAGTTTCTCTTTTTTCTTAAGAGGCGATGTAAGAATGAGCATAACATGTGCAGAGATGTCTATCTGATGTCAACAATTTCGTTTTAATAAAAAGCTTCTTGTTTTCCCATTTTTATTTGACAGGTGTGACAAGGTATTCCTGGAGTTGAAATTAACCTTCTTTATGTTTTCTTTTATTAATAAAGATATCTATTGAAACATAGTCTAAAAGGTTTTTATAAAATGAAAACAAGGTGTCAAATCTATTAAATACTTGGGCAAACCAATCATTTTTTTACACAGATTAAAATTCAATACAGAATGTGCATTTATACTATTTATTAAGAGCTCACACTGTACCGATGAGGAAGAAATTAATCTCTGCAATAAAGAGAAGTTTATCCCTTGTCGGAAAGTTAAAATCTTCAATACAAAGACTTCACATTGTGTGACGCAGAACAAACACCACAACCCCATTATATATCTACACTGTTTTACCCTGTTGGACAAATTCTGAGACTCCTTCATAGATCCTAAATCTATCACCATGTTCTTTTTTTTCAACTGCTTGGTATCAATATCTCATTAAATAGCTGTTCTTTTGTCTGCAAATACTTTTCTTTTTGCTGTTAAGTATGTCATGGTCTCTTCTCCTTTCCTAGTGTCCAAAACCTTCTCTTTCCTTGCTCTCTAGGAGACAATTTCTTGAGGATCTTAGGTTTTGCTCATGTATAAATCATAAGTTTGCTGTATTAAGAAACACAGATGTGGTAGTCACCTAGCTACTGGCTGGTATTCATTCATCTACTTTTTTCCTAAAATAAAGGACAAGGGCTTCTTAAACATTTTGAGCCTGTAGTCTTACTTTCCAAAGATAAAACACATCCCAAATAATGCTTCCCAAATAATACTCTAAGTAATCCAACAAACATAATATGGTATGTGTAATACTTTTTTTTTAAATTATACTTTAATTTCTGGGATGCATGTGCAGAAAATGCAGGTTACACAGGTATACACTTGCTAGGGTGGTTTACTGCACCCATCAACTCATCATCTACATTAGGTATTCCTCCTAATACTATTCCTCCCTACCCCTCCCCGACAGGCCCCAGTGTGTGATGTTCCCCTTCCTGTGTCCAAGTGTTCTCGTTGTTCAACTCCCACTTATGAGTGAGAATATGTGGTGTTTGGTGTTCTGTTCCTGTGTTTGCTTGCTGAAATGATGGTTTCTAGCTTCATCCGTGTCCCTACAAAGAACATGAACTCAACCTTTTGTATGGTGGCATAGTATTCCATGGTATGTATGTGCCACATTTTCTTTATCCAGTATATCACTGATGAGCACTTGGATTGATTCCAAGTCTTTGCTATTGTGAACAGAACTGCAATAAACATACGTGAACATTTGTCTTTATGGAATGATTTATAATCCTTTAGGTATGCACCCAGTAATGGGATTGCTGGGTCAAATGATATTTCTGGTTCTAGATCCTACAGGAATCACCACACTGTCTTCCACAATGGTTGAACTAATTTACACTTCCACCACCAGTGTAAAAGCGTTCCTATTTCTCCACATCCTCTCCAGCGTCTGTTATTTCCTATTTTAATGATTGCCATTCCAACAGACGTGACGTGGTATCTTACTGTGGTTTTGACTTGCATTATTCTAATGACCAGTGATGATGAGCTTTTCTTCACATGTTAGTTGGCCACATATATGTCTTCTTTTGAGAGGTATCTGTTCATTTTCTTTGCCCACTTTTTGAGGGTTTTTTTTTTCTTGCAAATTTGTTTAAGCTCTTTGTAGATTCTGGGTATTAGCTCTTTGTCAGATGGGTAGATTGCAAACATCTTCTCCCATTCTGTAGGTTCCCTGTTCATTCTGATGGTAGTTTCTTTTTGCTGTGCCAAAGCTTGTTAGTTTAATTAGATCCCATTTGTCAATTTTGGCTTTTATAGCCATTGCTTTTGGTGTTTTAGTCATGAAGTCTTGCCCATGCCTATGTCCTGAATGGTATTTGCCTAGGTTTTCTTCTAGGGTTTTTATGATTGTAGGTCTTACCTTTAAGTGTTTAACCTATCTTGAGTTAATTTTTTAATAAGGTGAATGGAGGGGTCCGGTTTCAGTTTTCTGCATATGGCTAGCCAATTTTAAAAACCAGTGAGAGTTTTATCATTGATTTAGATCATACTAAGATTTGGAGAAGATAAGTAATTTATCACATATTCTACAAGTGATAAAACCAGAACTTACAGGAAGCTCTCACTCTTAGAACCCTTGTTGGAACATCATGTTTCCCTTTTAATTAAAGCACCCATTATACAGTTGTAGTGCTCTCTTCCAAGCAAATGCAATCTTCCAAGCAACTGGTCTGAAAGCTGCTTTGTAGAGCAAACGACTTTGTAGAGAAAATGGATTTAATAAGTCTGAGAAGGGGCAGAACTCTGAAAGTGTGTTAAGGCAGAAGGAGAAAGACACCTAGCCCAATAAATAAAAGAGGAAGGAAACTAAAAAGCTGAGCAATGTCAGGGGTCAAGGTTTAGGGAGTGGATAGAGCCTGGTTGCTAGAAAGAATGAACAGGAGCTTTCAGGAAAGTTTGATTGTTTCCTGGAGTTGATGGTGGTATTTACTTTCTGTGCACCATCTACAGTAAATTTTCAGTAAATCTCAGATTGCACTTTAGTTATTTTGAAGAGGTTTTTTTTTTAAGAAAAATAAAAGAATGTGGAGAAATGCCAAGGACTGCTGCAAGGATAGACTACTACATCTGATGCCTCCTGGGCATCTTACTTTTGGTATCATATCCATCACTGAAATATACTGAAAACAGATGAAAAGACAAAAGGCATAACATCTTCTCTCAAGGAACTTAAAATGTAGTTGAAATCTTAAATAAAACTTAGAATATTCATTTAATATTTTAACTGAATATATTTTAACTGGTATTATGTAAGTAAAGAATGCAGGTAGATCTGTTAAGAGCCTTACAGGGATATAAAGACATTTAAATATATGTAAATAAGATTAATGCCATTTTTACAAAAAGAGTATAGAAAGAACAAATACATTTATAATTATTTATAAAATGTATAAAATAATTTTATAAAATATTTTATATTTATATATTCATATTTTATAAATTTATAAATTATAAA
>PVKP010017146.1:0-46726 GCA_004027715.1 Plecturocebus donacophilus
GGATATCCAGGACTTGAACTCAGACCTGGAACAACTAGACTTAACAAATATTTACAGAACTCTCCTCCCACAAATCCACAAAACATACATTTTTCTCAGTATCACATTACACCTATTTTAAAAGTGACCACATAACTGGAAGTAAATCACTCCCCAGCAATTGCATAGCATTTCACAGGTTTAAATAAAATATTGGTTGACTGCTTATTTGTTATTTTCATCCCCTATTTTTTCCTGTCTCCATTGTTAAACACAATTATTGTCATAAAAGAGGTTTTTAATCCCCATTTTTAGACTGTATTCTAGCCTGGGCAATAAAACAAGAATCCCATTCTCTCTCCCTCTTTCTCTTCCTCTTTCTTTCTCTCTTTCATTCTTTTTTTTCTTTCTTTTGCTGTTTCTTTCTTTCTCCTTTTCTCTTTTTCTAAAATCTCTTCCTCTTTGTTTCTCTTTCATTCTTTTTTCTTTCTTTTGCTGTTTCTTTCTTTCTCCTTTTCTTTTTCTAAAATCTCTTCGCTTTCTTTTTCTTTTTTCTTTCTTTTGCTGTTTCTTTCTTTCTCCTTTTCTCTCTTTTTCTAAAATCTCTTCAAAAAAAAGAAAAAAAAGAAAAAAAAGAAATTAGTCCAACTCTTTAAAAAATCAGTAAGTCAATGAGGCTGCCATGCTATTCCTGCCTAGCAATGGAAAGTAACTTTTCTTTTTACCTAGCAATGGAAACAAAAGATTTTCCAAGATCTTTGATTAACGATGGTAAAGATTTAATCATGTCCTGGCGGGTGCTGTAATGGACTAAAGGTAACCTGGCCACATTGTGAAAGGAGTGGTGTACTAGGTTTCTTTAGCAGGAAGTTATAGATGGACACAGCTGATTCTGTCCACATGATTGTAACCAAGAAAAGTTTGGCTATGAATGTCTGTAAAGATTCTACTGTTCCCACCTTCCCCAGGGGACCCTGGACTTTGGGTAGCTCCTGGAGTTGAATGTGATTGACTGATTCATTCATTCATTCATTCATTCGTTCAACAATGTTTATTGAACTACAACTATGTGAGTTGTCTGTTTGAAAGATGGCACTTTCTTATTTTTCTTTGGGCTCCTTTCTTGCACAGACAGGATACTCAAGAGATATTTGCTGACTGACGGGCTGAAACCAAATGGATTTTTCCCACAATGGTTTCATATCTGAGTTGCAGTTGACAGAATTTATTGCATCTGTAAAACTTCTTTATGAGTTGCTAAGCTTGAGAGATTACAGCTTTCTTTTCCATTCCACTTGCAGTAAAGATCTCTTTTTATATTATCATTTCTGTCAAAATCAGATGCTGATGCTTACCTTACGTAAATTCTCTCTGACTGGGGCCGCGTTGGCTCTACATGTTTTAATGAGCTTCTTCATTTTGTGTTCAGCTCGAGCCTTAGGTTGTTAACCTTAAAGCCTTAATGCAGAACCAAGCTCACTAATTTCACCTTTTAAAAATACTAGCATTCCCATTAGTGTGTGTATATGTGTTTGAGAGAGAGGGAGGGAGAGAGAAAGAGAGAGAATTATGACTAACGTTTCAAACTAAAGTCCAGCTGTTGAACTTGGAGTTTTCATGTACTCCCAGCCTTGAATTAGTCTCAGGGAATTTAACAGATAAACAAAAGCAAACTCTCTAGGTGATCCAATGCAGAGACCCAGAAAACAGAAAATAACTGAAGGATTAACTTGTATGTGCCTGGGAGTAGGGTGTGAGGGTGAGGCCATAGGCCTGAACAGGAGGAAAACAATATATCATCAGTTGACAGCAGCTACATGGACAGTCACAAACTAGCCCAGCTACTGAACATGGACACAGGACAAACAGCCTCTATTGTACCTTGGTAGGCATGGGCTTCTTAAAGGTGATTTCCGCTTGCATCCAAACACCCCTTGGGGACTCCAACACAGACCAGACCTTCTCTTGAACCACATGGTTCTCTTCAAAGATATAAACTGCTAGGGTGTCACTCATTTTTAAAAATCCATAGATGGCATAATGAAAACGCAGACAATACTGCAAGTTTCCTGGTAGGGAGGGGCCATAGAGCCTTCCAATGTAGCCAGGCTGAGATGTGAACTTTGTGTTGGCTAGCAAGTAATACCCTGGGAACAAGAAAAAACATATCAGCAATGCAAAATAATCTAATCTAGATTAGCAAGTGGAAAAATGTGATTAAAGTGGAAGAACTAGCCAGCAAAGACTATCAGCTGTGCTTTAAATGACAGAACACATTTTCTAATGTCTGTGGCTTAAGTGACAGAAAATATCTATGTGCCTCTATTGAAATGAAACCTTGTTCAATTCTACGTAAACTTTAGAAACCAGTACAGATTTTCTATAGCATATGTCCAGATTCCAGTCATTCATTAGGATTTACACTTTTCGTGAAACAAAAAGAGTGAAATCATCTTGGGGATACCAGCTGCCTGAGTCAACCATCTGACTTACATTATATATTCTGAGGACTGAACCATAGTGAATGGAATGCCCAGGGCAGATTTTCCCTTATTATCTCTGTAGTGACTGACAGAGATGGTGGGATTCCAGGCTGGCCTGACAGTCTTTGTGGAGGTTTGTGTGTCTGGGCAGAGCCTACTCCTCTCCTGGTCAAATGTTAAACCCGCCCTTGAAGAGCAAGTTTTTCATCAGATGGATCCTCCCGGGTGCTGAAGATCTATGTTCTTTCCTTATTCCTTCTAAGTAACATAAAGAAAAATGAAATCAGGAATCTTCCCCTTCAATATCCCCATGGTCAATTTAAAATGGGTTCATATATCCTAGAAAGTCTAGGCAGAAAAGAAAAAAAACACCTTATTTTTTCTCTTTCTTTTTTCTGCTCCTCCTCCTGTGAATTTTCATTTGGGTGCCTCAATCTTTGTATAGTTTAGTTTTACCCAGTTACTTAACTCAAAAGAGAAAGACATACTGGAGCTCTCTCTCCCTCCATACATAAAAAGGCCATGTGAGGACACATGAGAAGGTGGCCATCTGCAAGCTAGGAAGAGAGCCCTTACCAGAAACCACCCTGATGGCACCTTAATTTTGAACTCACAACCTCCAGAACTGTGAGAAAATCATTTCTGTTGTTTAAACCACCCAGTTTGTGGTATTTTGTTATGGCAGCCTGAGCAGACTATTATGGGTGGCCATATGACAGCCAGAACAACCTTTTTGAAACCTAAGTTTCATCTGATCTTTTTTTCCACTTAAAACCTCTCAGTGGCTTCTCATGTCCTCTATAATAAAGTTCCAAATGCTTCCTGTGGCCTGCTACACCCAGGATCTATCTCCCTCTCTTACATCATTTTCCTCCATTCTCCTCCCCACCCTTCCTCCTCACGGTGCAGCCACACAGACCTTCCTATTCTGTGGTGTGACCAGCTCTTTCCAAATTCGAGGCCTTCACAGATGTTGCTCCCTCTGCCTGGGTCACTCCCACTCTCCCAGCTAATGGCAGCTTCCCTCAGAGAAACCTTCTGAATCCCAAACCAAAATTAGATTCTTCTCTCTATTATCTCTCAGAGTTCACTTTTCATTTCTTTCTACTGTGAAAGAAGGGGATCAGAACATGCCACCCCCAAATATGTCACTTTGGCATACTGATTATTTTGAGGTAAAGTCACTTGAGAAACAGCAGAGGCAGGAAGGACCCTCTGAGGTCCCCCTTTTTATGATACTTAACAGCAGGTCATAAAATTTCCCATGAACAAGGTGCTCTCCCTGTACCAGAAAGGGAAGAACATTCTATCAGTAAAGACTGGAAGTCGATATAAAAATGGATCTGTACAAACAAACCTACTAAAATAACTCTTTTCTTCCATTAGTTTCCTCCATATATTTCCTAGTAACTTTCCCACAATTCACTGCCTCTGGAAACTTCAGCCTCCCCACCCCTTTTTTTGTCTTGTTACTTCTCCGCAATTGTACCATCCCTTGTTTAAAGTGGTATTTAAGCTCCCAGGCCTATCTGCTTCTTTGGATCTTCATTGTTTTTATGAAGTCTCCCAAGTGCAAGTAAAAATATTAAATAAAATTTGTATTTTTTTTCTTGTTACTCTGTCTTACATCACTTTAATTCTCAGGTCCAAACATGGAACCTAAGGGGGTAGAGGAAAAGTTTTTCTTCCCTGGCAGCACTTGCCACACCCTGTGATTATAAGTTTGTTTGTGTATACATTTGTCAAATGTTTCTCTTGCCCATTGAAAAGACTGTTGGCCAGTGAAGGTGGGATTCATTTCAGATTTGTTCACTATTATATTTCCCTGGAGTTAGTCCACTTGAATGTTTTATTGCCTTGAAAATTGGCAAACTGAGAGTAGGGTGAGTCTTTTTGTCCTTAAACAGCTTCCCATTTCATCAGTTCACTGCTCCCAGGGCTCAAATGATTTTCTAGAGATGATTTTCCAGTTAATCACCCAATGTCAGAATAGATTTGGTAGGGCCTTAGTTTCTTCAAGTTAGGCAACCTCTAAGAAAAGAATTCAAAATTAAAAGTATTAAATTGTGAGGGCTCTTTCAAGACCTTTCTCAGGGCTGGTACAAGGCAGGGGCCCTGGAACCTAAGCTTCACCAGCTCCATGGTAGACTCACCCCGGTCCCCAGGATATAAATATGTGTTGAATAAGTGAAAGAGATGTGGAACTTTTTGAGATCAAGCTCTTCACACCTGTCTCCACTAGGATGGGCTCCAAAAAGGCTGTCATTAAATTAATAGGTAATCCCCACACAAAGAGCACTCAGACTCCTGTTTCCAAAAGCTCCTTAGAAATATATCCATCAAGTGTCCACTCAACATTTTTCATAGCTTTTCCCCTCCACAGATTTTTTAAATTGTAATAAAATACAAATGGTATAAAATTTACCATTTAACCATTTTAGAGTACAATTTAGTGGCATTTTGAGCTTCACAATGCTGTGCAACCATCACCACTGTGTAGTTCCACATCATTTTCATCACCCAAAGCCAACCCCATACTCATTAAACACTCTTATTCTCTCTGCCCCAGCCCCTGGCAACCACTGAAATCTACTTTTTATCTGTGAGAATATGTCTTTTCTGGGAGATTTCATTTAAATACAATTCAGCGGATTTTCTTCTTAAAGGTATTGCATCTAAAGTGAGTTCCAAAATAATTTACAAGGATTTGCCTGTTTAATTAACTAGCAAATATGTTTGTTAGCCACAGCAACTTGAATTCCAATTTAAAAAAATGGTCAAACATAAGATTGCTGATTGTCTTTGCTTCTTTGCAGCTGCCTTTTTTAAGTCAGCGTCTTTGCAGGTATGAAGTAGGAATGGCCAATGACGCTTAACAACTACCCAAGATGCCCCCGCATAGACGGTTCCCTGATTTACCTAAGCCTGTGGTGTGGTCTCCAGCCCGATACATGTTTGGTTTTACTTTCACTCGGGTCCAACCTGGACCTTCTTTATCTTGGTAAAAGTGGCAGAGGTCTTGCTCAAAATTGCAGCTGGCTTCCACGGCACTGAACAGAAGTTCTGAGCAAAGGACAAGCAAAATTAGTGACAATCAATCCCAAAGATCTCAAAGGACTACATCAACTGGTTGACGGATATTTATATATACACACTTGTGCTGGGGAGACCGAAAAAGTAAAACACAACTAAGTATCTTTACCCAAATGGCATGCCGACAGGTTAGCATCAAACCAATGTTTCAACATGACAGGAAAATTGTTTTTTTTCCTCTCTAAAGGGAGGGAAGAAGAGAGTACTGTTCATATTATAAAAATGAAGTAGTAGACTTCAAAAGAAATTTCCTTTCATGGCTGTGAACATGTATTCATATACTTCTTCACAATTCACAATTCATTCACACAAAATTTAAAAGAAAGAAAGAGATTTTAAGGGACTCAATTTGTCTCTAAGATAAAAGATTTCAGATATAATATTTTATAGAAACAATGTCCCTTTGTTGCTCAATTGCTGCATCAGAAGCACAGCTGCTGTCTCCTTTGACATTAGTAGTAGGAGCTGATCTGCTTGAAGAAAGTCATCACTCAGTTTAAATTGTGAAGGTCAAAGAGTCACAGTTCTGTCATGGGTACTGCTATTGTTTTGACTTTGCTGAGTTCTAGTATTATTTGCCCTGGTCCATAAATACCTCAGCCCACATGGCCTGGAGGGAACATAAAGATTTCTGCTCTTTGAGAAGACATACAAATGGCCAACAGGTATATGAAAAAATGTTCAACATCACTAATCAGAAGAGAAATGCAAATTAAAACCACAACAGGATATCATCTTAATCAGATGGCTATTATTAAAAAGACAAAAATTAACAGATGCTGGTGAGGATGTGGAGAAATGGGAACTCTTATACGCTGCTGGTGAAAATGTAAACTAGTATACTCACTATGGAAAACAGTGTGGAGATTTCTTAGAAAAATGAAAATAGAACTGCCATTTGATCCAGCAATCCCATTACTGGGTATCTACTCAAAGGAAAAGAAATTAATATATCAAAGGATGCCTGCACTCGTATATTTATCTCAGCACTGTTAGCAGTAGCAAGGATAAGGAATCAACCTAAGTGCCCATCAACGGATGATTAAAGTTTCATATGTACATACAAACTGGAATAGTATTAATCCATAAAAAGAATGAAATTACATCATTTGCAGCAAAGTGGTTGGAACTGGAGGTGATTATCTTAAGTGAAACAAGTCAGATACAGAACCACAAATACTGCACATTCTCACTCATAAGTGGGAGATAAATAATGTGTACACACTGATACAGAGAGTGCAATAGGCAATGGAGACTTAGAAGGGTGAGGGAGTAGGAGGGGGTATGTAAGATAAGAAATTCCTTAACGGGTACAATGTATGTTACTCCAGGATGGATACCTTGAAATCTTCACTTAACACTATGCAATCTATGCTTGTAACAAAACTGTACTTGTACCACATACATTTATACAAATAAGAAAAGATATCTGCTCTTCTGAGAATAACTTTTAATCCTATCAACAAATGGCTTGTAAATCATGCTGCTCAGATTGCCTTCTTAGGCCAGAGGGGATGTGACTGTAGCAGTTGGGATATATTCGGTGTAGCCAAGTGTGATTCTTGTCTGCATGCTAGAATGCAGATATGTCTAACAATTGAGAACCAGGGAGAGAGGACATGTGTTGAATACCTGGAAAATTATCTCTAGAGAAACATTTGAGCTCTAGGAGCAGTGAGCTGATGAAACAGCTCACTATAAAAACTTACTATATTCTCAATTTGTCAATTTCCAAAGCAAGAAAACGTTCAGGTGGGCTGAGGAATTGACCCAGATAAAAGTGGATGAAAGAGGCATGACAACCAAATGCTACCAGGGATGCAAGATTCAATCTTGGTCCAGAAAAACAAATATGGTACAACTGGAAACATTGGTGTATGGACTAAAAGTAAGTTGATAATGTTGTATCATTGTTAAATATCCTGAACTCCGTAATTATCCTATAGTTACACTGAAGAATGTATTTGGTTATAAAATACACACTAAAATATTTAGCGGTAAAGCGGCATGATGTTTGCAACCTATTCTTAAATGGTAGATAAGGCAAACATGGCAAAATGTTAATTTGTAGAGCTGGGTAAAGAGTATACAGGAGTTCCAACCATGTTGCCCAGGCTGGTCTCCAACTCCTGAGCTCAAGCAATCCACCCTCCTTTGCCTCCCAAAGTGCTGGGATTACAGGGGTACGCCACCATGCCCAGCCTGGATATAGAGGGGATTTTTAGCGTAGTTTTAGGTTCTACTAGTTCTAAACACTACTATTTCATTGTAGTGTTCTTGCACACTTTGACTTTGAAATAATAGAAAATTAAAGAGTTCCAAGAAAACTGAATTTTCAAAAGTAACTGATTAACAACACATTACAAAAAAAAGAAAAAGAAAAAAAGAAAACAAAGAAGAATCCAAGACAATTAAATTTTAAAAAGTAACTGATTAACAATACATTACAGAACAAAAAAGAATAGGAAGAAAATGTTCCTATGTAACTAGAACCTGACTGTAACTCAGGTGACATGACCTAGGAAGCGCACCAGGAGCAAATCCAGATGAGCCAGACTGGAGAAGAGGAAATGAAGAGAATTCTCAATGCTCTAAGACAGTGGATTAGATCACACCCTGCTCTGCCTGATTCTGTCAGCACCAGGGTATATCTTTAAGCCCTGAAGATAAAGTCTGTGAAAAATGAACAGGGTGTTATACAAACAAGGATACTTTGACTTTCTCCCATGGAGATTTGAGACCACAGGAAACTCCATTAAGGTCTTCAGTATGAGTCACCCCTCTGCTACTGGGTAATAAAAAAAAAACAAATGAAAATTTCAAATCTACAGATGGCCATCTAACTCAGGAAATGGGGTGGCACTGCCAAGTGCCATGCACAAAGAGAACAGGTCAGTGAATTCTTCATCAGGAATGAATCTTCCCCCCAACGCCCCTCCTTTTTTTTTTTTCTTTCTCCCAGCTAGAGAGGGTAGAAGAAGGAATGATTCTTAAAGCAGTGCCCTTGGGCGACTGCAAGACAATCTTAACTCAGTTATTGGGTGTGTGGAAGGGGGTGGAAGTGGCATAAAAACGTGGAAGTTTATAGAAATTGTATTCATAAGCACCAAAACGTGAAAGCAACCAAGCTATGTCCTTCAGTAGGTGAATGGATACATAAACTGTGGTACATCCAGACAACTAAATATCACTCAGTGCTTAGAAGGAATGAGCTATCAAGCTGTGAAACTGTACGGAGTAAACTTAAATACATACTACGAAGTGAAGGAAGCCAGTCTGAAAAAGCTACATACTATATGACTCCAACTATACGACATTCTTAAAAAGGCAAAACTATGGGGACAGTAAAAAGATCCGTAGTTGCCATGGGTTGCAGGGAGGGAGGGGTGAATAGAGAAAACATACATGGTTTTTGTTTATTTTTTGAGACAGGGTCTCACTTTGTGGCCCAGGCTGGAGTGCTGTGGTAGAATCTTGGCTCACTGTAGCCTCTACCTTCTGGGTTTAATCTATCCTCCCACTTTAGCCTCCTGAGTAGCTGGGACCATAGGCATTCACCACTATGCTTGGCTAATTTTTTGTATTTTTTTTTTTTTTTTTATAGAGACAGGGTTTTACCATGCTGCCCAGGCTGGTCTCCAACTCCTGGGCTCAAGCAATCCACCCTCTGTTGCCTCCCCACATGCTGGGATTACAGGTGTGTGCGACCACTCCCGACCTGAATATAGCGGGGGCTTTTAGGGCAATGAAAATATTCTGTATGATATTACATTAATAGATACATGTCATTATACATTCGTCCAAATCCACAGAGTATACACCACCACAAGTGAACCTTAATGTAAACTATGGACTCTAGGGGACAGTGATGTATATGGAGGCAAGGGGACTATGAAAGACCTCTGTACCTTCCTCTCAATTTTGCTGTGAACCTAAAACTACACTAAAAAATAATGCCTATCAAAACAACTTAAAAGTAAGAAAGGACAACTTCTCTCCATGGTGATAGACTAGATCATATAGAAAAGATTTTTCCGATGATGTAACTATGTTATTTTGCTAATGAATATATTTGAAATGGATTTTCCTGGGGTCCTGATGAGGTCTAATTAAAAAAAAAAAAAAAAACCCTCGAAAGCATAACTCAGGGGCTAAATCTTTTTCACCTAGAATGCTGCTTCTACCCTGAGATAGTGTCTGATTCCTGAAGATGGGGCCAGAGGCCTGTTTCTGACGTGGGTGGGTGCAGAGCTTTTGCTTTAAGCTTGTTTCAGAGGTGTTAGCAAAGAGCAGTCACAAATTGAGCCGCTGGCAAGTGTAATGACATATTTGAAGCATAGGGAGGAATCAGAGGCAACTGGCAGCCTCTGAGCATCTGCTGATGATCAAGAAAAAAAGAAGAAAAGAAATACAGCCCCTTTAAGCAACTTACCAAAAAGCATCATAATGTAAGGTTTAGTTAATTACTTGCTTTCTGACATTTGAACTTTTTAGAAATGAGAAGCTTTGAACATAATCTAATTAGCTGGAGTGTGCTGCAATTTTAGAATAGTTGGGAACATTTCTCATCCTTTCCTCTGCTCCATGGGAGTCCATGGAGAGAAACTCAGCATCGGTCCCACAGATCCAAAAGGCTCATCAGCCCCTAGAGTGCTGAAAGACAGATACAGGGGACAGTGTGTTCTCTACACTGCTAACTTCGCAGGGTGGTTTTACTTGAGCATAAGCCAGCCCAAGAGCAGGCTGAGACAGCTCAAAGCTGGCTTGGGTAGGAGAGGCAGTGGGATGTGGCACCACACTGAAGGCCTATGGAGTAACAAGGGCCTGGGTCACTGACTAGGCTGTGGAGCCCCTCTGGGGTGTTTAAGATAAGGAAGGCTGTGGCAACCTTAGCTGTAGCCTAGGCAGCAATTGGCCTGGGTTTCCAAATAGACAAGAGGTCGGGGCAGTGTGTTTTCAGTGAATGGCTGATATTGGGATTCAGCTAGTGATCCCCTGAGAGGCACACCCATGAGTGCTGGATCTACCCAGTCCCTGGTCTGGGTGTGGGTTGGCCCTAAACCCAGACAGGAGGTTGGGTCTGCCTATGGCAGAGCAGTAGAGCTCTCAGTTTGAGGCTGGGCATTATGGCGGGATTCCTAGAAGTGAATGGGATCACCTCTTCAGGCATTCAAAGATTTACAGACCAAAGAAATGCTTGCTCCCATCTTCTAAACTTTGGGATAAACATGGTTGTGAAGGGGGACAGTGTGGGTGCAAATGGATGGAAAGGGAAGTGGGGGTGGTCTCACTGTCCTCTGGAAGGGCCACATGACATTGCCATTGAGCACCTGTGACTATGAGATGGGTCTCAGGTCTGGGAGACTGGATTAACTCTAAATCCAACCAGATGGTGGGAACAAGATGCTTCATATGTTGATATAATTCCTGTCTCAGCCTATTAGGGAGATGAGGGAAGAAAATGTTAGATCCAGCTGGGAAAAGCAGAGACAAGAAGGCTGGAGCTAACCAAGATAAGGGAAAAAATGTTGGCACCTGTTATGAAACAGACGGGCATAAACTATTTGTGAAATGTAAGATGAAGTATCAAAACTAAAAGGCTCAGCATCTAAAGACTCAATCTGGCCCACAGCTGCTCAGTGAAAGACATAAAGCAGGCTCCAGCTGACACAGTCATCAAGCCAGTGCCCTTCGCTGGTTCTCTTTAGCTACAATCTGACCCACAGTTCTCCAGGGATGGGTGAGCATTATTTTGAAAATAAAGTAAATATTGTCTCATGATGAAGCATTTTCTGTGTGTCATACTCTGTGCTAAGGCCTTCACAGACATTAACTCATTCACCTTCTCAACAACTCTATGAAACAGATTCTTCCATCTTTGCTATAGATGAGGAAATAGAGTCCCAAAGAAGTTAAATAACGTGACCTATGCCACATAGCTTGGAAGTGGTAGAATAGGGATGTGAATCCACATTCCTGGTGGACTGAACATAACACTATGATGATACTATTAAACTATTTAAAGCCAAGCTGGCCTAGTGGGAAGTTCTGAAGATCAATATGGAGTCTTGGTTAACCTAACTGTATAAGAACTCCTATCTATGGAAGTTCCTGCACAGAAAGAGTTTGTACTTTGCAGACTGAGGGGTCAACAGCCCTCTTAGCACATGGTCCTTGTTTTGCTGGAACCTTTCTTTTCCTTTCCCCAGACAGACCACCAGTATAGTAGGAAAAAGTTGACACAAATTCTGTATTTTTTTCAAAAGGAGGAGCTTTTCTGAACACAACTTCTGGGTGACTCCGTTGTTTCTATTACCTCCAGCTGCCTCTTCACCCACCCCCTGCCCAGTGCAGATATTAAACAGTTCTTCTCCCATCGACAAAACTGGGGAATATAAAATTTCAGTGTAACTGCCTCATGATAGAAAAAAGACCCTTTCTAAAAATAATGATAAAGAGGTTGTGAAATTACTATGAATGTAATTGAAATATTAACTGATAAAATTAGGGAGGAATCAAATGTAGAGAAGTAAAACAGTGTTGGTTTCTGTGTTCTGTTAAAGTTAGAGACCCTTAATCTTTGATTACTGTTTGGATTAAATCATGAAAAAGTATGTAAATCTAGTCTGGTTCTAGCAGTTTAACCACCTTTTAAAAAAAGTTAGAATTAGGAAAAATAGTATTCAGTTTCAGCAAATTAGTAGATTTTTCTCTAGTTTTGGGGTAACAGTTTAGCTCAATTGGAAAATTTTTTTATGTAAACTGGCTCATGCCTATAATACCAACACTTTGGGAGGCCAAGGTGGGGAGATCCCTTGAGCTTAGGAGTTCAAGACCAGCCTAGGCAACATAATGAGACTTCATCTCTACTAAAACAAACGAACAAACAAGCAAAAAGCTAGCAAAGCCCAGCTACTCAGGAGGCTGAGACAGGAAGATCACTTGAGCCCAGAAGTTTAAGGCTGTCGTGAGCTGTGACTGCACCACTGCACTCTAGCCTGGGTGACAGAGCGAGACCCTCAGTTCCCCTCATCAAAAAAAATTTCTTTCTTAGTCCTATGACTTGTAGAGTATATCTGAAATCATATTAAATTACGAATCAACTCTATCTTAAGTGCAAGACCTCAAAAGGGAAGTTCATAAATTTTTTTCTATGCTACAAAACCCAAAATAAGGGCTCATTGATAAGGTGGGGTGACCATAGTGTTTCTCTTGGTCTCTCAGGAAATAAACTCACTTAACAGCAAGGCCCATTTATCTGGATTATCATTAATATATTATTATCCTTATTATAAAACATTTGTTTTCTAATTCACTTTGAATCAATTTACTTATCTATTTTTCCAGAGAGTAGAAATAATCCTCTCATTTTAAACATCAAATTTATGAAATCACAAAACTGATCATGATAAAATAATTAGAGGGTTCACCTTGGAAGGAGAAAGGAACTTAATTAAGAGCACATGCTATCTGGCTAAAACCATCTAGAGATATCTACCAAATATTAACATCTTTAAACATGAGGACATTTATAAATCTTGGATACATACATTTGGAAAGAGTTATTAAAATATATTATTCTATTTGGTAGATTGTGAGAGCTTTGTCCATCTACCCAGCCACCCATAAATGGACCCAGGATATCCTCTAAAAAGAAAGATAGAGTGAGAATAAGTTAGTATTATTTCATTTTCTTTTCCTGGGAAGGAAAGATGAAAGCTTCCTAAGATAGGACAACTGGCTGATGGCATCAGAAACATTAGATTCCCTCTATGAGGGCGGGAAAAAGAGTAATATTCCAGAAAAATGGTGCTTAGATCAAATAATTTTTTAAGGATGAGACAAGGGGAAAGAAATGAAAATTAAAAGCAATCAAAACAAGTTCTGACCACAAACATCTATTGAAACAGGGACATCCCAAAACGTAATGATGAATAGAGAATGCTCACGTGTCTGATTCTGGCAGGTAACAGGAGAGAACGAAATATCATCCAGAGCAACATAACCTCCTTTGGGACCATTGAAAGCAACTTCGAAAATAACCTGCAGAGGAAAATGGCATGCTGTCACATGTCCACATATTTTCTGTTCAGTTTAAGTGCTCTGATTTAAAATGATATGTCAATCAAACCAGATGAAGCCAAGTTACAAGGACTCATGGAATCAGGTTTCCAAATAGGAGCTTGGGCAGCACCCGCCTCAACCCACAGTCTCCTTTTGGGAGAATGAAACTACTATGATCTGAGTGTCTCTGGGACAGTCACACATCCTCAAAAGTCATACGTTGAAATATGAACCCCTATGGAATGGTAATAGAAGGTAGGGCTTTTTGGGAGGTGATTAGGTTTTGGAATAGGATTGGTGTCCTTGTAAGTGAGGCCCAAGGGAGCTCATTTGCCCCTTCTGGAATTTGAGGACAGAATGAACAGGTGCCACATGGACCAGGAAACAGGCCCTTACCAGACACCAGATCTGCCAACACTTTGATCTGGGACTTCTCAGACTTCAGAACTGTAAGAAATACATTGCTGTTGTTTATAAATGACTAGTCTATGGCATTTAGTTATAGCAGCCTGAATGGACCAAGACAGAGTCTCTAAAGTTGCATTTTACTGGTGGATATGCCCCTCTTCCTTGTGTGTCAGCTGAAGTGCCTATGTCATTTCTGCTAGAACTACAGAAATAATTAGCATTATGAACTTCAATTAAAGGAAAAATCAGCTAAGTAAAGAAAGCAGGCCAAGTTTTGTTACCCTCGTCCCATCCCTCAGGAGCTAAGGCCCTCTGAGTTTCTTTCCTTCCTCCTACATGAACCCTACATCAAGGCTTGGAAATAGATGGAACAGTCAGAGATGAGAACCCCAATCTCAGCATGTCCAAGTATATTCCAAAGTTAGAAAGAACCTGGGCCAATGACTTACACCCGTTGAGTTTTGCTTTCTTCTCTGAACTGTGAGCGAAATCGACCACCTTCTGCCTGTGGCCATAGGGGATCACATGTTAGCACAGCTTTCACCTGTGCTGGAAAAACCACCTCGGTGTGCAGTTTTCTCTGTGTGAGTTAACAACCTGAGAAGACGCAGCACAGAACAGGTCTTGAAACTTCAGTACCTACGAAGGCCAGGCAGGTGGTGGAAATGCAGAAGAGGGCTTGGTATGGTGCAGCCTCTTGTGAAATGGAGACAGAAACCCCTGTTTAAAGGGTTAGCTGTCACTCAGCTCCATCAATTGCTGATGTGTGGGAAGTCAGGCTTGTTATGGGTTGAACTGTGTCCCCTGCCCAGTCCCCCACACAATTCCTGTATTGAAGTGCCAGCCTCTAGTATTTCAGTAGGTGACCTTATTTAGGAATAGGGTCACTGCAAATGTAGTTAGTTAAGATGAGGTCGTGCTGGAGTAGAGTCAGCCTCTAATTTAAATGACTGGTGTCCTTATAAAAAGGAGAAATTTGGATGTAGAGATACACAGACACAGACACACACACACACAGAATGTCCTGTGAAAATGAAGGCAGACAGCTACAAGCCAAGGAATGCCAAAGACTGCCAACACACCACCAGAAACGGGAGCGAGGCGCAGGACAGATTCTCACAGCCCTCAGAAGGAACAGGCCCTGCCAACACCTTGCTCGTGAACTTCTGGCCTCCAGAACTATGACATATGAAATTTATGTTTTTTAAGCCACTTCTTTTGTGCTTTGTTGTGGAAAGCCCTAGTAAACAAATATGAGGCCTAATGTCTCTGTATCTAGCAAATTATCAAGAGGATCTGACTCTAGATTTCATTTGAAATCTTTGGGTTTGTCAATGCTGGAAATTAATTCAAAAATTAAAACAAAAACAAGAAGAAAAACCACATTGCACAGACAGACAGATCACTACTCTGGACTAGATTTGACCTGTAGGTTTCTAGTTTGCAGCTGCTTCTGAATAGAATCGTTTCTTGGAGGCAGACAGCCCAGAGTCCAAATCTCATTTTTATCACTTACTAGCTAGGTGAGCCTGCATACATCACTGTATTAGTCTGTTTTCAAGCTGCGGATAAAGACATACCGAGACTGGGTAATTTATACAGGAAAAAGGGTTTAATGGGCTTAAAGTTCCATGTGGCTGAGGAAGCCTCACAATCATGGCAGAAGGCAAGGAGGAGCAAGTCACATCTTATTTGGATGGCAGCAGGAAAAGAGGACAGAAGAGAGCTTGTGCAGGGAAACTCATCCTTATAAAACTGTCAGATCTCATGAGACTTATTCACTCTCACGAGAACAGCATGGGAAAGAACTGCTTCCATGATTCAATTACTTCCCCTGGGTCCCTCCTGCAATATATGGGAATTCAAGATGAGATCTGGGTGGGGACACGGCCAAATCATATCAATCACTTAACCTCTCAGGGTCTCAGTTTTATAAAACAGTCCTATAAAACACCTGTCCTGTAGGACTGTTGAGGAGATTAAATGCGATAATGTGTACAAATATCTGATCACAGAATCAGGCACAAAATAAGCTCTGAACTAATTTTACATCTTTTTCTGTAGGTCGCTTGGCTGCAGTTGCTCATGCCTGTTATCCCAGCACTTCTGGAGGCTGAGGTGGGCAGATCACTTGATCTCAGGAGTTTCAGACAGCCTGGGCAACATGGTGAAACCTCATCTCTACAAAAAATGCAAAAAATTAGCTGAGTGTGGTGCCACATGCCTGTAGTCCCAACTACTTGGGAGGCTGAGATGAAAGGATTGCTTGAACCTGGGAGGCAGAAGTTGCAGTGAGCCAAGATCATGCCACTGCACTTAAGCCTGGGTGGCGGAGCGAGACCCTGTTTCAAAAATAATATATATATTATTGAGCTTCTATTCAGGTTCTAGCCTATTAGCCACTAATTAGTTTGAGCAGGTCCATTTTTCTCCGGCCTCAGTCTCTTCATTTTTGAAAAGAAAAAGTTTGGACAAAATAGTTCTTAAAAGTATCTTTCACCCTAACAGCAATGCTTCCACAGGGACCTGGTACCTAAACTCTCCAAAATCCAAGGGGAACCCTAGAAGTTTATCTTTGCCAAGGGGAAGGGCTATGAATGAAGGAAAATATGTAGACTTATGAGAAGTGGCAAATTAAGATTACAAACTTAACACAGGTTCATGACATTTAGGTCTCAAGGCATTAGCTGGTAAAGAAAGTGAACGGTATAATTTATACTGAGCTGGTGCAGTAGGAATGCTATTCCTGATCAGGGTTTCCTAATCACAGCCTCTGTGCCAATGTTCTCTGTTCAGAGCCTCTGTTCTCTTGTTCAGACAGTCTCCAATGCTTTCCTTCTCAAAATTCACTTGAGAATGTGGTGACATTCAACTCCACTGATTTCTTCAGGACAAGTTTCTTTTCCTGACAATGCGTGAGAGCGAATAACACCAGTGAGTAGTTCAGACTAATAGAGCAGAATCACACGTGTTGACCCAAAGGATGTGTATTGAAGTTTAGTAGTGTCCAGAGTTGTAACTTTTCAAGTACTGATTTTTAAAAATTCAGCAAAGTGTGATTCAGACAAACATTGCCTGAGGAGTTTATGGTTGGATGAAAGGAGCTGGTAAAGAGAACGCTGTCAGTGTGTGCACAGGACTCATTTGAATTTGATAGAAAACTTTTGAAGCAGTACATGCATTTTTCTCCTTATAACTCAGAAAATTTTCCACTGGGTTGCAAGAACAAATGGAGACTTGGTTGGACTTTGGGATAGGAAATAGCATACATTCTGCAAAAGACACCGTGCTCTCTTTAGAGTGCTTTTTTTTTTTTTTTTTTTTGCGGGGTGGGAGGGGGAGGTAAATAGGAAGGGAGTGTGGGGAGAGGCAGGCATGCCATCAGTAGATGAAACACATCAGAAACCAGGACCCAACCCTGTTCTCTGCAGCTCTACATCAGGCTAGCAGATGGCACCACTGAAACCCCTCCCAAGGAATAATCTGCTTCTTTGGCACTTTAAAGGGAACTGGAAAAGATACTGTAAAAAGCACAAAGTGAAATGGGGGTTATTAATAACTTAGGGAAACTAAGTCTCTTCTTATAGCTCCAAATCTTTATAGCAATCTTACAGCACCCACATTGCTGCACCCACTGATTCTAGAACTCTTATATGGTCCTCAAACAGAGGACCTCCTTCCTCAGCTTTGGGTCAGATTTTAGTCCAGGAACTTAGTTACTAAGTTCTCTGGCATTCACCAGCTGTGTGACCTAGAAAAAAAATGTCCAATTTCTTGGACACTCTGTTTTCTTTCTTCTTGTCTGTAAATAAGGAGATAATTTTATTGACTTGGCTGGATAGTCAGTACTGAAAGTACTCATAGGTGCTGAAATAGATACATAGATATAGACATGGATTAATGCATGTGCTCAGAAAAAGATCGACAAGATAGTAGCCCTTTAATGTTAGTAGTCCTCCCCTTGGTAAAATTGGCTTAGGGCATTTTAATTCATTTCATTTCTCTAAATTTTCTAGTTCTTCTGCATTGAACACATCACTTATGTAACTGGAAAAAGTTTTAAAATGAAGGCACCAAGCCTTGTTTCAAACTAGGGCCATAATTGCAAGTTTATTTTTGATTTTACAACCTTATTTATGTTGCAGAGAAAGAAATGAATTCTTTCCTTCCTCTCTCTCTCTCTCTCTCTTTCTTGAAAAACAGTTCACTCAAGTAAGGAAAACCTTCAAAACTGCTCTCAGGAAGGGTAGCTTAAGAGTTTTACTCAGAGGGTTCTGATCTCCTCTTTTGAACCCTCCATGACCACAATGCAAGGTTCAGAAGGAGAGGGTCCTCGAGAAGTCTAGTTGGTTGACTGGCTTTTGCCCTATTTGTTCTTATAAAACTGCTCTTGCTAAGAAATGAAGCTGATAGAGGAGGCCAGCAGAAGGGGATGCAGAGGAAGGGTGAGCAGGAGAGGGGCCGAGGAGTAGAAAGAGTACAGTTGAGGCACAGCAGAAAAGACAGACTGAGTGTGAGGTTGCACAGACTCTCCCTCCAGCCCTGTGTGTGGGTGGCACGACTGCAGAGTGGCCCCCTGGCACAGCTGGTGCACCGGTACACCTACCTCCATGGGGTAAGGAGCATTGAATTCGACCTCTGCAAGGTTCCAGGCAGCATTCCCTGGCCTGTCCACTTTCCAGATTTCCTCGTAAAGGCCAGCCACATCCCGAGTGTAGACGGAGAAGACATTGTCATTCCCCTGCTGGATCTGGTAATAAAATGACAGGCAGCCAGCCATGGGGGCTGTGGTCAACGGGGAGATGAGCTGTGCCACCTCCTGGAAGTGCTTCACATAGACCGAGTCCACGTACATGTAGTGGCCTGAAAATCACACAGAGAGAGCACAGCATCAGAGTTGGGGGTGGGGGAGGGAAAGAGGTTCAGGTGAAATGGCATGATTCTGGGATTTACTTCAAAATAGTCCAGTGGGAATGGTGAGGAGGAAGTGGATGCGTACAGATGACAGAGGTTTGGCCATGAGTGGATGGGAAAATGTTAACAGCTGAGAGACGGGTCCATGGGGTTCATTATACTCTGCTAAATACAGGATGAAACTATTCCTTTTATTTTCATTACTTTTCATTTAAGTAAAATATACATAGAGAAAGGTAGATGTGTCCTCTGTCAAGTGCTTAAATTTTCACAAGCTGAACACACCCATAGAAAGAAACAGAACATTATTCTAGAAGCCACTCCCTCCCAAGCTTTTTTTTTCTTTTTGAGACAGAGTTTCACCCTTGTTGCCCAGGCTGGAGTGCAACGATGCGATCTTGGCTTACTGCAACCTCTGCTTCCCGGGTTCAAGTGATTCTCCTGCCTCCATCTCCCAAGCAGCTGAGATTGCAGGAATGTGCCACCACACCCGGCTAATTTTGCATTTTTAGTAGAGATGGGATTTCTCCATGTTGGTCAAGCTGGTCTCGAACTCCCGACCTCAGGTGATCCGTCTGCCTTGGCCTTTCAAAATGCTAGGATTACAGGCATAAGCCACTGTGAACAGTCGACCTTTTTTGAGTTATGACTCTTAAGAGCACATAAAGCATACCATCTGTTCTTAAAAGAGAATGGAGAGACCCTCCTGCACATGTTTACAATTTATGCAAGTTGTCACCATGTGTTTTTTGACTGAAACTAAGATTTTGAATTCCAGCTATATGGTAATTTGTGTATCGTTAATAGCGTGCAGGTCGATCAACACTGCAATGAAGAGGGGTGAATGTGTGATACCACTCCTGGCAGGCTTCAGTGGGCTCTGGACCCAGGGGCTGGTCTCCATTAGGGGCATCTTGGTGAAACACAGAAACCATGTGGCAGAATGGAGATAGCCTTGACTTAGCATTGAAGAGAACTGAGGTTGAATCCTGCTCCACTTCTTACTACCCCTGCAACCTTGAACAAGTTTTGGAGTTTGTCTGGGTCTCAATTTCCCTACCTCTAGAATGACAATCAAATACTTTCCTCAGAGAGGTGATGAATATTACATGGAGTCATGTATGTAAAGTGCTTAGTGTGTTCCTGGCACATTGTAGCTGCCTATTATATTACAATGCCATTCACAATTCTAGAACCAGGCTTGCTGTATAGCCTGTTTTGTATAAATGGTAGCTAGCATTGTTAGCAATTTATTTAAGTGATGATTCAAATGAATTAAGTGATGACAGAAGTGCTATGCAATGCAGCTTTAACAGAACGCCCTTTCTATTTACAAGCTCGGAACAATTATAGTTTAATATCTTCATTTTCATGACATAATTTCTGGTTAATAAGAATTCCTAGCCAGGTGCAGTGACTCATGCCTGTAATCCCAACACTTTGGGAGGCTGAGGTGGGAGGATTGCTTGAGGCCAGGAATTTGAGACCTGACTCTACAGAAAAACTTTCTTAAAATTAGCTGGGCATGGTGGTATGCACCCCTGGTCCTAGTTATTAGGAAGGCTGAAGCAGGAGAATCACTAGAGCCCATGAGTTCAAGGTGGCAGTAAGCTACAATCACACCACTGTACTCCAGCCTGGGTGAAAAGTGAGACCCTGTCTCCAAAATTTAAAATAAAATAAGGAAAGAAAGAATGCCATTTCTCTTTTATGAAGAGCAGCAAGAATATGAGGAGGAGCATATGCATTTATACACTGGACGTTTACTTTGTATCTAGCACACAGCCCAGTATGTGGTGTGCCCTCAACATACAGTTATGTAACATACAGACATGGTCTCGGAAAGGTCCTCACCTTAACAGGGCAGTGGGGAAAGATGGACAGATCAAAGCTCACTTTCTCCTGGTGGCAAGTTCAACATCCCGAATCCCCTGAATAATCTTTGTTTGGATATAATTTACCTTATCATCTTGCCAAACCACACAACAGTGAATAAACAGAAATTACAAACTCAAATGCTCAGAGGAGCCACTTAGATTAAGTACGAGTGAAGTTGACTGAGTCAAGGAGAAAATAGAGTGTGTATGAGTAGCCAGCATTTGAAGTCATATTTCCCCAGCATCGAGAAACAGAAATCAAGCTTGTCTGGAAAAATAAAAAACATCTGATGGCATTGGGCTCATATTCTCATGTGGCAATAACTGGTTTGGGATGAGAAGCCTGGCCACTCCCTCCGTGTTCTCCAGCCTCCCTGAGAGAGAGCAGGGTCTATTCCAGCGGATGCCCGGCACCCAGCTCAGTGCTGTGGGCTTTCCCCATCCTAGTCTGGAATTCAGGTTTTCACAGCAAATCTGTCCTATTTTTTTTTTTTGAGATGGAGTCTTGCTTTGTCACCCAGGCTGGAGTGCAGTGGCACGGTCTCGGCTCACTACAACCTCCGCCTCCCGGGTTCAAGCAATTTCCTGTCTCAGCCTCCCGAGTAGCTGGAATTATGGGCACCCACCACCACGCCTGGCTAGCTTTTGTATTTTTCGTAGAGACAGGGTTTTACCATATTGAACATGCTGGTCTCAAACTCCTGATCTCAGGTGATTTACCTGCCTCAGCCTCCCAAAGTGCTGGGATTACAGGCGTGAGCCACCATGCCCCGCTAAATCTATCCATTTTTAAGGGATGCTGGCTATATGGTTTGCTAGAGCTGCTGTCACAAAGTACCACAAAGTGGGAGGCTTCAGCAACACACATGTATTGTCTCACAGTTCTGGAGTCCAGAAGTCAAGGATCAAGGTGTCAGCAGGCTTTGTTGCTTCTCAGGGCCATGAGGGAAGGATTGGTTCTTGGCCTCTCTCCAAGCTTCTGGTGGTACACTGGCAATCGCTGGCATTCCTTGGCTTGAAGTGCTCTGCCTTTATCTTTGCATGGCATTCTCCCTGTGTGCATCTTTCTCTGTGCTCAAAGTTCCCCTTTTAATAAGGACAGCTGTCATATTGGATTGGAGGCCCACCTATTCCAGCATGACCTCATCTTAACTAATTATGTCTGCACCCATCTATGTCCAAGTAAGGTCACATTCTGAAGTCCTGGAGGTTAGGACTTTAGCATTTGAATTTTGAGAGTGCACAATTCAGCGCATAATACTCCCCACCACAATTTTTTAAACTTTGTATGTGCCAAATAAACATATCTACAGACTGGAAACCACTGGGGAGGAATTTTAAAGGAAGAATCAGAATGTCAGACTGGATACAATCAAAGAAATTCTGATATGCAGGGAAGGCCTCTCCTCCACATCCCAATTTCGAAAACTCTCTAAATCACTCCTGGTGGCCAGCCAGCCTTGACTAGAACATTCTAGTAATGGAGAATGCCTATGACCAGTTAGCCTCTATAATCTGCTTCTGTTCTCTAAGAAATTATGTGAATATCAAAGGCAGGGATGAAGTTTCCATTGCCTTTTGTAACGTGACTTACCAACGAAACAGAATTTTTTTGTGAGACATGCAGCAGGGAGAACTGAGTGGAGGAAAGCTATAATTCTTTGTATTATAATGTACGTATAAGACTTTGCTTCCTGGAGATCTAATTGCAGGGGCCACAGAGATCCCCTTTCAGAGAACTAACTTGCTGAAGGAATCATAAAAAATTGACTGGGTCTCCAGCCACCACATCTTTGGACCTACAGGAAAGTCTGTACCAAGACCACACCGCTCTGGGCTGCTCCCTGCCAGTGCAGAAGCACAGCAGAGGGGCAGGCCATTCTGTCTAGCATGGGGCCCTTGAGCAGCTCCCACTGGCCCAGCTTCTCCTCTTCCTCAGGGGTCAGGTTTGCGTTCTGCACTGAAGGTTTTCCCTACCCAGGGCATCTTTATGACTTTTGTGGGCCCTAGGTGCTTTTGCTGTGGTGGGCCCATTCCTCCATAAAAAGCACTTTACATTTTAGGTTATGACTGCATTGACATAAAGATGTATATGATGTAGGCTAGAAATCATTATATTACATTCATTTGCCCTTCCAATTGTAAGATAAATAAAATATTCTCATGGACCCCTAAAAATGTCATGGCTCCTAGGCACTACGTCTGCTGTGCCCAACAAGGACATTGGCCCTGTCCCCAGCTACTCTGGCTCCTTCTGCTTCAGACCTTCACAGCCATCTCCCCCAGGAAATCTCTTTCCCACCTAGTCCCAGCTTAGTGTGTGCTTCCACAGCCAGCCTTGTTATAACTTCATCTTCCTTGCCGATGACAGACATCTGATCACTGTTTTTAAAGAGTAGTAACTCACCTGGTGTGTGGACAATATTTTCTGCATTTGCAGTCAAAGGGCCTCATTAACAACTCATGCTCAGGATCTTAGGCCAAGTGAACCACAACCACAGTTCTGATCCAAAAGGCAGCAGCAAACACAACACGAGCTGCCCAAAGTGAGTCAGAGAGGCTGCTGGGAAGAAGATCGAGACTGCTGACACCAAGTCTCACGTGGAACCACCAGACTAGACCACATGCTCTTGCCTCCTTTTTCTTCTCATCATTCATTTGTTGCCAAAGCTGGGTTCTATTTACTGACAATCTGAGCAACGTTAAGCTTCTCATTGGGAAACAAAAGGTAGCTCATCATAAGTTTATTATCTCAGTTGAACTGGTAGAGGTGATTCAGAAATTGTCATTCAGGTGTCTGCCCCAGGAGAAGAGGCTGGAGGAATGACGGCCAAAGCAGGCTGAGTGTGTCTTCGGATACACTCTGTTCTGAGGAAGGGGGAGCCGATGGGTAGGTGGCGGCAGGTGCCATTGTATTCCCCTTTCTAAAAGCAATGAAGGTAGCGTGGAGTTCTTGGGAAATTTTGTCCAGTGTCTGATATTAAGAGAAACTTCCTGCCTAGTTCAATGAGATCAATGCTCCTATCTGCTGCAGGATTCTAGAGCTTCCAGAATCTCTGGAAAACACATTTTTTTTTTTTTTTGGTCAGATTTTTAAGATTCAAGTAGGATGAAACTGGGTACATGTGGACTTTAAGTAGACAGAATCCTTTAATCTACCAAATCACTAGAAATCCTGCTGGCCACAGAGATTTTAAAGTATTAAACTTGAACTGAAAATGAAAGAGGTTATATGGGGGAATGGTTTCCCCCATAAGATTAAGAACTGAGAAGCTTACTGCCACTCCTCTACAGTCTGCGCTGCTGTGCCATACACTCTAATCTATTATCACCTAATTCTGCATTATACACAAAGAGCCCAAGGTATCTAGGAAAAAAAAATTCAAATTCAGTTGAAAGAAAGATCACAGTTCTCAGTCATGCGGCCAGTGCTCAGGCCCCTTCTGGGATAGAGCCTGCGTTGCTGGTATACACACGCTTGCTCCTGAAGACGCCTTTCTTCCCTTTCTTGCAGCAGAAAGGAAACTTGTATTGGCTGAACTTTTCATGTGGAACCAGTGGCCCCTGGTAGTCAGCCATTTCCCCTTGCATTAGGAAAGAACTTTGAAGATGGTTCTTGAACGTTTATTTTCAGGCAGTCTGGCTCACCAGCATTCCTCCAGGACCGCCCTTGGCTTGGCTGCGGTGCCAGAGGCATGCTCTGACTCAGCAGTGATGCGGCCCTGCTGGCCACATTTGTACTCCAGTTGTGTTGTCAGCGCCAGTGTTGCTGGTTGTCAGGATGAACTGTCTCCCCAGTGAGGCAGACAACCCAGTGTGAAGAGATGTATGCCAGAGGGAAATACCCACTGGTCTGCTGCCATGGTGAGCACATGGCACCCAAAGATAATGAGTTACTATGTATGTTTTTCCACTCCATGAGTCTGAGTTATCTTCAGGAATCTTTAGTTGTAAGGGTTTTGGTGGCCCTTACTATGATAGAGTCAGACTCTAGTCTTTTTATACAGCTTTCAAGGATGATGTAAATACGAATGAATATGACGTGAGACATCTCCTATCTGTGCTAAGACCTCAAAGCCCCAAACAATAGGTGACAACAACCTCTATTTTCTAAAGAGTTGTGCTAGATCATCAAGATGCTAAGTGGCAGCCACTGACATCTACCCTAGCTCTACCAGTGTTAGCCCACCTGTCCCTTCCAGCCTGTGCATATGAGAAGGCTCGAGATGGATCAGAGAGATTGAGGATGGGGTTTCTATGAAGAGCACTGTCACAGAGCTGCCCTGCTATGTGTCTCCTTTCCACCTCTCCAGGGAAGGTAAGGGGATTGCTACCCATTTCTTACTTTGATACAAGGGAGGGGGCTTAAGGGAACCACTTATGGAAGGGGGAGAGGAAGGAAACTGTCATCTAACCTCATCCTCTCCCCTATGTGCAGAAATTTCTGGGCTCTACAATTGCTCTGGACCTTGAGATAAGATGGTCAGAGTTCTTGAGAAAAGTCGATCAGTGATACTAGAGAGTGTGTGGTGCAGAGATGGAGCCTGGCACTGGTGCATACAGGTAAAGGCAAGAAGCAGACTGTAGGTATCTGTGGGGGAAGAGTGGAGAAGAAGGAGTTTGTTGCCAGTGAACTGCGCTTCCAGAGTTTGAGGAGGCAATTTAGAAGGCAGCTGGGCTACAGTACCTTAAATGGACCCTTCTCAAGAGAACTGCCTGCTAGTGTGGTAATTCCATTAGAAGGGAGCTGGTGGGGTGTACCCTTATTTATAGGAGCTAAGCAGGATTCACAGGTGGTCAGCCAGGCAGTTGCTCATCCCTGTCTGCCAGCACTAAAGTGGATCCCCCACTGGCCATGACAGGAATGCCAGAATTTGGCCATGTGCTGTATGAAGGCAATCAACTCTAGAATTAGCAACAGGCAAGTGGAACCTTTTATCCCTGGCCTTTGCTTTTCTGTTCCTCCCCCACAAACTTCGACCCCTTGCTCATTGCCTCCCAACCCTGATGCAGCCAGACGCAGTACAGTTAGAGGGAGAAGAGGAAGGGAAGAAGAAGGAAGTATGAAGAGACCAAGCACAAAACTTTCTCTCTACTGCTGCTGTGTGGCCCAGTCTGGGGGAAGATCTGAACTAGATGAGACATCGCAGCTGTGACTGGACTGAACCTAATCCTTGAAAATGAAGGTGTCTGTTAATACCCGAAAGTAACTGGAAAGCCATCCTAAGTTGTCTGAGGGCAGAGAAAGGAAATCAAGCAGACCTTGCACAAAGAAAATGGTAAAAATTAAGAAAGCTGCTTCCCTACCAAGTGCTTATACCATGCACCAAATGGATCAATGCAGGGAGTAAATAAATAGGTCCTGTTAAGATGACCCTTGCTCATTCCAAACCGAAATGAGAAAAGAGTGTCATGAGTCATGGAGAAATGATCCATCCACCTCATGATGTTTGAAGGAATAAAATAACTCTAATCTTATTTTAGATTTTGAAACCTCGTCAAACTTCTTCCAGAGTAGCACCACAAGCAGGCATATATTTTTTTTTTAATCTCAGCAAAGAAATGCATTTCCCTCATTATTTTTCCAGCAATCATCTTTTTTTGCTAAGGTATGTAGAAAACAGTAATGATCTGAGCTGTCAGTAGGTTACCTCCTGAAAGATTTTGTTTCACTTCAAAAAATGTGAATAAAGAAAGAAACCCATATGTGATGAATCAGATTTAAGTAAGAAAACACAGGATAAAAATCACATCTCCTCCAGTATTCCAAAGATGTCCCACCACAAGACTTACTGCATTATTTTAGTCATTTCCATCACAAGACAAGAATTTGGGGGCACAATCCTCATTTAAAAACCTTGACTCAATGTTTGGGACAGATTGTTAGGAACATACAAAGAAATGAAGGAAAACCCATACCCAAATTGTGGTTCTCAGAAATTACATTCACTGTTTCCTTTTCTATAACACAAAGACTAGCCTCTCCTGGGAAGACTTCTCTCAACGCTCTCTGAAGTTCTGAAATTCCAAAGTAGGCAATTAACTCCCCTTTCACCTGCTGTTTCTCCAGTTTTTACCTGAACACAAAGGCTAAAGCTGCATCCAGTATATGAATGAACATAAGATGAGCTCACATAGAGCAAAATCTGCTGTTGTGGGAAGACATCTGAATCATTTAATCTTGATTTTGCCACCCAAACTGATAGAGAGCTCTGGGCAAATAAATATACTGGGTAGAAAGCAAATATAATAAGAGAGGCAACCTCTTTCCTTTTTAGAGTATTTGAGAGTTTGTTTTGTTTTGCTTTAAAGAATGATACTGATCAAATCTTTGAGTACTATGGACAAAACTTTTCAAATGAAATATTTTAGAATCTTCTGAACTCATCATTTTCAGCCTTATCCTCTATAGGGGAAAGATGGGTCAATGCAGAGAGTAAATAAATAGGTCCTGTTAAGATGACCCTTGCTCAATCCAAATCAAAATGAGAAAAGTGTCATGAGTCATGGAGAAATGATCCATCCACCTCATGGATGAACTCCAGGCATGAGGACTCTGTGTGTGTGTGTGTGTGTGTGTGTGTTGAGTGGGGATGTTGGCTAACAAATGGGCACAATATTAGTCCAAAGGTTGAAGAGAACTTGGAGTAATGCAGGCAATCAGGCTTCTTGCTAATCATAAGTAGGAATGTAGCCTGGGACCTAGGGCTCCTGTGCCATTATCACATACCTTGGCATTCTTCAATACTCTCCAAACATAAAATAAACCACCTACTCTACACTTTTGCATATGCTGTATGTGTCTCCCCCTTATCCATTTGGCCAAAGATGCTGCATTTGTCTCCCCCTTATCCATATTCCAGTTCTGCTATTACTTCCTCTAGAGAGCCTTCTCTGTACCCCAAAACTAAGGTAATCTTTTGTCTGTCATCTCATATCATTTATTTCATACCTGTATTAGTTATGCATTACTATGTATGCTTACAAGTTTATGTAGCATTTTGGTATTCAGATAATTTGAGAAATGCTATAATGTACATGGGCATACCAACTATATTAAAGGTGGTGAGAAATCCTAAAATAAAGAATCTGTTTAGCTTTCTTTAATGCAGGGTTTCCTTAGTTTATTTGACCACATATCACTCTTGTGCCCCATATAAGAATTAGTATACTAAAAAGTGGTATTATAGGGAAGGAAGTTTTGGGAAAAGTTGGTTCCTGTAAACTCTTTGAGGGTAATGACTGTATGTATGTGTGTATATATATATATGTGTGTGTGTGTGTGTGTGTGTGTGTGTGTATATCTATATATATAGATATATATATATATCTATATATATATATCAGCTCTTTCTGTAACCCTCAGGGCAGAAATATAGTCAGAATATTCTATGGTTGCAGATGAGCATGAGGAAAGACTAGGAGTATTATACTTTTCAAAGGATGAATTATACTCAGGTAACATAGTCAAATGGATGATTTGACATTAATCTCTCGGTCTGTTGCCTCTTCCAAGAAATATATGTTCTCCCCAGCCAGCTGCCTCTCACCATCATTGAGGATGAAAATGAAACACTGAATAATCACTGAATTGGTAACACTGGTTACCTAGAAGATTTGACTTTGGAACTAATTTTTAAATGATTTGGGAAAGGTTCTCTAACACTTCCCCATTGTTGAATTTGCATCTCTGTGCAACTGTGATAATGATATGAGAAATAATTGCCATTTTGATGCATCAGCCTTTCAAGATACTTTCTGTTCCTTGTATTAGATCCTTAAGATACGACAGAAAATCTAAAAACTAGCCTATTGTCACACATGAGGAAAAAGTCATCTGGCTTTTCTTTCCTGAAACCTCAAGAGACTGTTAGTTGCTTTACACATTTATACAAAGCTCTCAAGAGTTGGTGACATTTTATTATTTTGAGTTAACCCAATTGTCTTTTAAAATACTCATGCAGATTCATAGATTACTTTGCCATGACTGGTTATCATTCACTCTACACAGAGCACTCATTTGTAATGTGGTTCCTACAAAGGGCACCAAATGAGGATGGACCACTTATTTATAGGGTTAAAATATGGGCTATGCATAGGGAAATACCAGTCTTCTGTCAATGTCAAAAGTGCTAAACAGCACTTTGGGAGGCTGAGGTGGGCGGATCATCTGAGGGCAGGAGTTCGAGACCATTTTGCCTGGCTAACATGGGGAAACTCCGTCTCTACTAAAAATACAAAAATTAGCCAGGCATGGTGGTGGGCATCTGTAATCCCAGCAACTTGGGAGGCTGAGGCAGGAGAATTGCTTGAATCCTGGAGGCGGAGGTTGCAGTGAGCTGAGATTGAACCACTGCACTCAGCCTGGGTGACAGAGCGAGACTTCGTCTCAAAAACAAAAAAAGTGCTAAACCTTACTTTTAAAGGTAGGAAGCACATAAATATGGTTCTTTTTCTTTTTTTTTCTTTTTTCTTTTTTCTTATCTGACTTCTTATGTAAGTGACCCTAGATACATCTGAAGAAATAGTTTCTGGGGGATTCTTCTGTTTTCTTGCTCCGTCTTTTTACTCTCCATCTATTGAGATAATCACCCTCATGTTAATCCATCTAAACACACTGCTGTGATGGTAGCTCTCCCCTGCCCAAACACCCCTGTGGCCCTCCATTGTCAATAAAATAAAATTAAAATCTCTTTCCTGGCATTTCAGCCATTTTAGAATTTGTGCCTATGCTACTTTCTCATCCGTATCTCTTCCCCAGTCCACCCCTTGCAGCTACCGTCACTGTGTCATTACTCTTAGCCTTCTCTCATCTTTGCCTTTCAAAATTATACCCATCTTTCAACTACAGTTTACTTTTTTAAATCGTGTTTTCAGGGACATTCAAGCAGTGAGGGACCTCCTTTGTCTCTGAATTCCCAGCACCTTTCTTTTTTGGTAGGGGAAGGGGACCACTCTTACAGCACTTGACACACCACCCTTTGTTAAGATCCATTTGTGGTAGAAATCTCTTTTCCTTTCTTGAAAGCATCTTCTCTGAAGTTGGGAAGGAGCCATGGAGGATCTGTCATTTTAATTGTCATTTTCCCCATTATAGCTAATGCTGGGTCAAATTAATGAAAATGCTAGATCTAAAGTTGGGTTTGTTTTAAATAGGCAAGCTCCATGAGACTCCAACCTTTTTATTTGGGGTTACTTATAAACAATTTATTCTAAGAAGCCTGAACATGTTGCAAAAGAAAGAAAACCTGTCAAATGAAGGTTGTAAAATAGAAGTTGGCCAACTGGGTCTGACCTGCAGATGTCTTTTATTGGCCCACACTGATTTTAGAAATTTTTCACCAATTTTTAAAAATCTGGGAAATTTAACAAAAAATACCCCTGTCTTCCTGATCTTGAAACATCAAAAGATCTGGTAACCTGGGCTTGCATTCTCACAAAGGAGCAATTCACTGGACCTGACTAGCCTTTGCACAGGGTCTCTGCTCTCTAGTTTGCTGCAGTCCTCACCTAGCACCATGTCATTTGCTTATACTATCTGCCTGGCTGTTATAGGAAATTGAACCTGAAACTCTAGATATAAAGGAGAAACTAGAATAGGAACAAAGAGAATAATAAGGTTAGGATGAGGACTGTTCAGAGTCGAGATAAGTTGAAGTATGATCACTTTTGAAAAAAAGAGTTGGCGACATGGTTAAAAACATTCAGATGAAGAGAAGCTATAGTGAATGAAGAAAAATGGAAAGAACCATAAAAGGGCATAATGTCTTCAGGCATGGGGACACACTGTCACCATCAGCAAATTATTGGGATGGGTATATTACCTCTATATCTATGTGTAAAGGATTGAAAGAGAAAAAGTTAACTGCAGCAGAATACAAATTCCTGTTTTTGTTGAAAAGCCAGCCACCAGAAGCTTCTCACTCCTTGGAAACTCTGGAATTGAGGATGAAATGTCTTGCTACTGTGGAGAGACCTAGGCTTTTGCAAAGGGTCCAGGTGAGAGCAGTGGTAACCCACAAGTAAGTAAGCCCTTGCCCCATCTCCTGTGGAGGACTTCTCAAAGCTGGCTTCTCACTGACAGCACAACCTCCCCTCCCCATTTTCCTTGCAGAGAAGCAGTCTCCTTGGCCACTAGGGGGCCCTGTTGCCCACCACATTCAGAACTAATCATCCGTATTGGCTCACCTCTCTGTCACTTGGGAGGTTCTTAGGACCTGTTCCCATCCTTTGATCTATTTTTAGTGAAAAGTAACCTGGGATTATTCGAGCCTTGTCTTTAGAAATGAGAAATATTAGACAACAAATACACAAGAAAGTAAAGCATAATATGGAAATGTGCAAATGCAAGACTAGGCCACAGGTGAAGGAAAACATTTAATGGGGTGCCTTTCCCCTTAGTTATAAAGTTCACAGCTGCAGCTCTTCTCTACCTCACTGTAGATCCTTCCCTACTCTTCTGCCATGCCTCCTGGATCATACTGGGTTCCTACTCACCCTCCTCCCTCCTTTCTTCCCTGTTGACAGAAGCCACAGCTAGGTCAGTGGAGGAAGTGGGAGGAGACAGCAGAAACATTTATATTGGGAAAAGGACTCGATTTGACCCCAGCTCACCCAGTTCACTCTTGAAAGTGTGATCCTGTGGGAGAATGGAGTGGACATTCCGAATACTTCCTCCTCCAACAAACCAGTTCACGTTGGGATTCCAGCGGTTCACAAAGCCACAGAGATGATTTTCTTCAAAGTCACATTCTGGGAAAGGGAAACAAAAACACTTCATGGGGACACAGTCACACCTGGGTACACCCATCCTACTACAGAGTTTGCTCTTAGATATTCAGAAGTTTCTTTTTTCCTTTGCTCACTGAGACTTTTCTACCAGGACTCCTGAGCAATATTGGCCAAGAAGAGAGACAGATCCTGTAATGAATCAAGATTCTTATTCATCTTTGACCCTTTGGATTGTGGCCCTTCCACTTATTAGCTATGTGACTTGAAGCATGACTTATCACTTTTTGTAGTCTCTGTTTCGCCACATGTGAAATAGGGACAACATTCTCACTTCATAGAGCTATTGTACGTGTGGACAGCTCCCAGCATGGTGCCAGGCATGTGGTCAGTGCTTGATACAAATCAGCTATTTTTATCAGTCATCTCTGTCTCAAAGCATTGTTTAGGGTTATGCTCTTGGCTCTAGAAATTTTTTTCCACAGCCCTTTCCTGAATCTGATGGCCCAGTCTTCCATTCTTTTCTCTTCTTATGGTGAACAAGATGCCCACAGCTGAGGGGCATGTATCTTAGATGCTAAAATTCCCTGTTTTTCTTACAAGTCAGAACCCAGGAAAAATAGGCAAGGCAGATATATCCTAGGTCCTGGGTCTCCTTTGTAGCTACTGAGTGGAGAAGAGAGAGAAGACAGACCCCCTCTTCTGCCCTTAGTGTCATTGGCATGTTTGCATGGATATATTGGTCCCCATTAACAATAGTTCCTTAAAAAGGAACAAGAGACTCACAAGCCAGTGACTCCATTGACCACTGTAATTATCAAATTAAACTAGAAAGTATAATTGTGCTGGCCATTGGCCCCCTGCTGATCCACCTTGCCTTCTCTGTCTGATAGGTCCCGCAGAGGTTGACCTACCTAGACTGTATCAATGGGCTCCCCTGCCTTCCATCTCCCTGTTGGATTCGACCGATGGAAGGTGGAAGGAGAGTGGAATCAGGGGTTTACTTGCCCAGTAGTCTCCTGGCCAGGTCACCATGGGTTGCTGAATCTTGTCAAGCAGCCCTCCTCACCAAATAGCTATTGTTTACAGGTTCTGGGAACTCCTCCTCCCTTGTCCTTTCAGATCAAAAGAGGATAACAGCTTGTGAATCATCACTGTAACTAGTCCTGAGTCACAGAGCTATCCCTTGCTGGCTTCCTTTATCACTCACACCTTTGTGGTCTCTTTTGTGAATGTCCCTCAAATTACTCAGGTTGAGTGTACCCCCTGTTTCGTCCTTCCTGCCAGCATCTTGACTGGTATAGTCAGCAATGTGTTTTTACATTAGCAAGCACTGAAAATTTCTAAGATTTTCATTTTCAGTGTTTCCACCGCAGCGTCTGCTAACCAATGCCTAACATTCAGTGCCAAAGGCTGCCTAAGAGTAAAATAAAAAGCAAAATACTCCTCAATGTGCCAGGCTCTATTTTGAACACTTTACATAAATTAACTTATTCAATTCTCAAAGCAGCCCTATGACATAGGCACTGTTACTAATCTCATTTTACAGATGAGGAATGAAAAGAGGCAGAGAAAGTATCCAGAAAGAAGTGAGAGCATGATCATAGAGTTTAACAAGATAAAAGTGTTGGCATCCTTTGGTTTTAAACAAATCAGAAGTCACCACATCATTTGAAGAAATGCAATTAATATGTCTTGGATGCCCAGAACCTTATATACCAATCATTTTCATAGCCACGATCTCATTCATTGTCCCAAGAATCCTAGGAGGGAAGCATTTTAGTACCGTTTTACAGGTGACGAAATAGAGGCTGAGGCTCAGTAAGCTGACTGAGCCAGCAGGTGGCGCTCCACCAGGGGTGTCTGACTTTGTGTGTCGTTCACAGCCTGTGCGGACGCCAGGTGGGAGCCCAGCGCGAGGCTCAAGGAAGGGAGACCGAGCCTCACTGTACCTTCAGAAAATGGTCTGTTTTCTTTCACTTGCCCTAGAGACATCATTGGAAGGTCAAAACAGAGAAGTGAAACTTTAGGGAATTAGCAAAGGCTTGTTGCTGTTGCTGTTCAGAATCTTCCTTGACTCTTTTCCCTACCACATTCATTTAGCCTTCAAGAGCTGGCAGTGCTGAAAAATCTCTCAATTCTACTGCCTTTTTCTGATTTCACTGCTAATCCAATATTATCTTCATTATGTCCCCTCTGTAAGGTCACAGCCACTTCCTAGGGGTTTTCCCACCTGCTATGTATTTTCCCTGTACCCAACTCATTTTCCACGTGGCAGCTGGAGTCATGTGAAAATGCAGCTGCACACTTCTCCCCTGCTGGCTGACCTGCATGATTCGGCAGGTCCAAGCTCCACATCCTGCGTCCACACTCTTCCAACACAAACTCCCTTAGCAGTCCTGGTCTTCATTTAAACACCTTGCTTAGCCTCTTACCTTTGCCTGAACCTGCTCTGTTCTTTCTCCCCACAGGGGTCCGACCTTAGAGAACCCTTGCCTTCCTACCCTGCACCTCCACTTAACTAAATTCTTCTTCTCGAAACTGCAGCTCCAATGCATTGTCCCTGTTCCGTCCTCTCCAATTTCCTCTCCTCCCTGCACCTCCACTGCATAGCTTGTCCTTCCCCAGCAGTATTTATCATATATAGAACTAGCTTCATGTAGACCAATAGAAACTGAACCACCATAGGACAAGGATTATCCTTTCTTTGTGCCCTCTTGGAAGCTGGCACGTATGAGACAGCCAACCAGCTCTATCAAGTGAAATCTAAGTGACAACTTGACTATTAATAAAGATGAGGGCAGTGGTGTGCCAAGGGAGAAATGGGGAAAGGAGGCCAAACAATGTCTGATTTTCTGGCACATGCTACAAAAAGCTGACTTTCCAGCAATTTGTAAATTATTTAAATCAGAACATGCCGAGGTTAACATGGCAGCTCTGAAGTTATAGTTGCTGCATCTATGTTTCTTTCATTAATCCAGACAATCCAGGCAAATTCTAATGAGCCTTCCCACACTAAAGACAAACAATATACAGCACTCAAGTGACCCTAGCAAAGAATTTAAAGCCGTATGCATTATGCAGTGCATTCTATAAAATACTTGGTCTTTAGAATTAATTCAATTCCCTCTGGCATCAGTAGCTTTTAGAAAAAGATTCACAATTTGATTCAATGAAAATGAAGCCTACTCACCAATACAGTAGCCGGTTGTCATCTTGATTTCAAACAGTGCAATGCTGGCCATGTTTCCCTGTCCTAGTACACCTTCTATTAAAATCTGTACAACATATGGGGAAGAAGGGGAGTTAGATTTCAAAACATCATGTTTCCTTGGTTCAGTATCTCAGCTATTGGTCTGGAGCTGTTTTGCCATTCAAGGCAAAACAGGATGGTTAGTCCCAGCTAATTGCTATTGGATACCAATTTCACTCTGGACTTTGCCAAAAGAATGTTTGTATATGTACGTGTGCACGTGGATGTGTACATAAACACATACATCAAAACTTCGAGTAGAAGCTCAGAGTCAGCTGTCTTCTCTTCTATTGCTATCCCAACCACCAACATCTCCAGTGTTTGTGGTGGTAGCACTTGTGGTCCTGTTTCTGAAAGTAATCACTTTTTTTCCTGTGGTTTTAGCCCTATATTCTCCAACTATGCTGGCAGGTTTAGGAGGTGATAACTTCTAGGAGGATGTTGTGAAAGAGGGAACTCAGAGGCCCCGTGCTCCATCCTCAACCATTGCGTGACATGGAAGGACTTCAAACAGAGAGGGGGTATTGGAGAATAAAGAATTCCAATCTTTTCCAAGAAGAAGCAGGATGGGATAGGGAGTTGAAGGGTGGATGAGGAATGGAAACATTCTCATGACGGCTCCATTGCGTCCTCAATGAAATATTCTCAATAAACATCACACTTCATGGCCAGGTGTGTCCAGATCCCATCCTCCTTCTTTATCCAATCTACACCCAGCTTCACCTTACGTTCTCTACCTTCCTTTTCCAGGACTCCTGAAGGAACAATTTCCCTCTTTGAAAATGAAATGGAACATGTCCTTTTAGTATCTTTTCTCTTTTAAAGTATTTTCATTTTTTATTATAGTTAATGTTTTGTTCAAAATTTACAGCAAAGAAACCATTAAGAAGATAAATAAACACATAGCACACATGATTTAGAAGGATGAAATAAAATGATAGGTAATGAGAACACTCCCTAAAGCCGTAGAAAATCTATTTCCAATGAAGAGGTTGGTTTAAGCCCCATTTAGATTTTTACAGAAGGCTCATTAAAACAGATGCGAAAGAAATCTTGGAAGAAGCTCTTTTAAGGAATAAACAAAATGTTAATTTCCATTGCTAATATTCTTCTCTGGTATTCATCCTATGAAACATCACATCATAATCTAGGAGATAACTAACCTCCACGTCAGAAATTTTTGTAAGATTTTAAAATAGTAAAAAGCACAGGTAATAAGACCTAGATCTTTCTCCTAAACTCTACCTACCTTGAATTTCTTGGAACTGTTTTGCAAATCCAAGCTGGCTATGAGCCAGCTGTCTGAAGGTTCCTTTGCTGACCAAAGCAAGCGATCAAAGCTTTCATCTTCAAATCTCATGTAGAGGTTCAGCTGGCTGGGATCCGACGGAGACTCAGAAGATGTGGTTATCTGGTAGACCAAGCGGAGGCAGCTCCATTCCTCAGCCTGTAAGTCAGAACTTAGCAGCACAGCTTTCTCCCCCTGCTTGCCAAAGGAGGTATCCACATAAATGTAATGGCCTGGAAAGAGAAAAGAACACAGGCAAAGGACTGATTTTTTGTGTGCAATTTAGGAAAATATGCAACTGCAGTCCAGTAAGTCTGTGGGCAGATAAACTTGGGGATATATTTTGTCAACCCACTGTAAGTTGACTGAACATTGGATTATGGATATCTTTTGAAAAAATTAGAAAGTCTGGCAACACTGAGACCATGTTACCAGATGATGACAACAGGCTGGAGCTTAGTGGTGCTGCATCTTCTCAGAAGGTGGCATGTGGTCTGTACTTTGTACTTTGTCATAATTGCCATCACTTCTTCACTCCTGATACTGAAGCTGAGTGTCTCTGCTTTTCATTCTTGTACACCAGGTCCACTTAGCACATTGCATTCATCTCCCTGGTGCCCATAGGCATATGTGTCTGCTGAGGGGCATCAGAATAAGAAGAGCAGCATGACCGCAGACAGAATTACTAGGTGGACTCAACCTTCTCCTTACATAGCTTTCCCCATACCTAATGCTTCAATCTACATTTAACTTGCATCATTATGTAGACTGAAATGATTTAGTTACCTTAGCCTGGATCTTGGGACCTATGCAGACAAAGTACATTGTAAGCTATTTTTAACCAGGAGTAAGATTTCTTTCCTTTGATTCTTCCATGACCAAATTTCATAGTTCTGAGAACTAAAGGAGGAAACACTTGCAAAACTTGTAGCACAGGGCTGGGAAAGCACTGGACACTCTGGGACTAGCAGTCATCCTTGCTTCTCCTCTCTCCTCCTTTTGCATTCCCTCTCTTCTCCTTTCTCCTTCTCCTCCTCTCTTGTCTTCTCCCCTTTTCCCCCCTCCCCATTCTTCTCCTCCTCCATTCCTTTTCCTCTGTTCATTCTCGTTCCCCTCTCCCTCTATCCTCCTAATATTGACAAGTGCTTTCTGCTGGCAGTACAGGATATGAAAAGCATTTCTATAAAAAAAGGTGGGACACTGAAGCCGAGAACCCTAACTCGAACCTTCCAACCCCCCCTCTGGCCATCTGGTTAGCTATATCAATGATATGATTGGCTGTGGGTCTTTGGGGACCCCCTGGGTCTTTCTGGCCTGTAGATTCTCATGCTTCCTTGGAGGGTCCTACATTCTTGGCTGTAATTTAACCTTCTATCTCTCATCCTGTGGCCTCCGCCTCCTTGTGTCTACACTTCGGCCTCCCTAACACTAAACTCTTACTAGAAAGGACTTGAAAAGCTTCTTTGTTTTGCTTGATGTTCTTCAGCCTGTCCTCCCACACTTGTTTCAAATGCCTACCCCAGCCTGGATCCTTATCTCTGTAGGACTACCAGCAGGCCAGCTGGAACTCAGCTGGCAACTATCCTTACATGGGGGACAGAGTTAGGGCATTGTCTTCAGGGAGTCTTGCTTGCTGACTGAAGGGTTCAAGATCAAGATCGAACTACCCCTGGCAATCTTCTTAAGATAACAATCACCCACTGGGTGTAAATAGCAATTGCTTCTAGGTGCCAACCCTGGCACCCTCTTGGAGAAATCCGGCCCTTGCAGCAATTGCCGCCACCACCATAGCTCCCATGTACAGGCAACACTCACTGCAACCCAGCCCCAGGTGCTGTTCTACATGCTTCATGCACATTTCCGAGGTAAAGGGCCCACTGGGTTTGACTGTTCTAAGCTAGGACTCTTGAGGCCAACCCTTTTTGGATAAAAGTGCTGCTTCTTGGGGCATGAGGAATGTATTAGCATCATTCTCTTCCTTGCTCTTCACTACTGCCCCAAAAGAAAGGACTTCAAAGCTGGGTACGGTGGCTCATGCCTGTAATCCCAGCACTTTGGAGGCTGAGATCTCTTGACCTCGGGCAGATCACGAGGTCAAGAGATCAAGACCATCCTGGCCAACATGGTGAAACCCTGTCTCTCCTAAAAATACAAAAATAATTAGCTGGGCATGGTGGTGCGTACCTGTAGTCCTAGCTACTTAGGAGGCTGAGGCAGGAGAATTGCTTGAAATCAGAAAACAGAAGTTGTATGAGCCAGGATTGTGCCACTGCACCCCAGCCTGGCAATAGAGCAAGACTCCATCTCAAAAAAAATAAATAAAAAGAAAGGACTTCAAGTAGGCTGGACTAGGGGAGACCATGTGAGTACCTCAAACCTTTTCTGAGGAAGTAGAGAGTTGGAACGTGGAGTATAAAAGAGGAAAGAAACAAAGACATCACTGTGTCCTATCAATATTCACATGAAACACCAACTTTGCTGCCGCGGGAGGCTCAATTTTCCCTGGGCACTTCCCCAGCCTCCCCTGTTCTCTCCCTCTCTTTTTCCTTTCCCTACTCTAGAAAGGGACAACTTTAAAGCAGTGCTCTTAAGTGGAGCCCACAGTCACCTGGAAATCTTGTTCAAATGCAGATTGCCAGGCCCACCCCTTGAGTTTCCAATCCTGTAGGGCTAGGGTGATGCTGCATTTCTAACAGATTGCATTTCTTAGAAGTTCCAGGTGACGCTGATGCTGTTGGTCTTTGAAAACTGCTGACTTACAATGTATGACAGGTAAATAGGGCTCATTCTCCAGCCATCTCTCATCTACCAAACAAAGTGCAGTCTCCTGTAACATGTGAAGGAGGGAGGCGACAGTTCTGCTGGAAGATACAACTCCAGCATAAGTAAATGTGTGTTACAGCAGGTGCACAGAGTCCAGCTGCTGGTGATTATCTTGACTCTTCAATGAGTGCCATAAAAAAATTCTCTTGACATTCTCTCTCACTAGATCAGATTTTACTATAAGCTTGCTAATGTTCTCTTGTCAAGAATCTTTGAGGCACACACTATATAAAATGTACTACTTAAAATACCTAGATTTTATTCTGTGTGATGAGAGTTGGTGCTATTTGCTGAGTGATTTTGACATCTTAGCCACAAACGTAGGTTATTTTGAAATATTGGAATTTTGCATTTAACCATCTTTTTTTTTTTTTACATTGTGCCATGTGGATGTGCTTATTAGCTGCATTACAGTCTATGCAAAGATGTATCTACCCAGCTGACTGGATGCAATCCACTCAGCAGAAAGATGCATTTTCCTAGACCAAATCACTACTGTGAACATTCCTATTAGCTGCATTACAGTCCATGCAAAGATGTATCTACCCAGCTGATTGGACGCAATCCACTCAGCAGAAAAATGCATTTTCCTAGACCTAATCACCAGCCGAAGCACCGCCCACCTCCACTATCACTGCCAACTTCAAAATGAATTTTCTAAATTAATCACTACATTTTTCAAGGCTGCTCTGGATACAGCCTTACAATCCTTCTAAACATAGTGCTCCATGTAGCTACTACCAATCAATCTGAGTTGGCACTTGAGTTGAAACAACTTGTTATTCCTACTTGTGGCTTCCATGTAAGGATATATTTTGTGGTCACGTTATAGCTAGATTGAACTAGAAGGAACATGGTATATTTTGAAGAAATTTTAGAAAATATAGGATGAGGAAGATATTGATGTCAAGGATGTTGCCTTTCCCTGCCTTGTCACTAATAAAATTGCTATTCTAGAATCAATGTGTGAGTTCTTTTTACTTAAAAGGAATCATTTTACCACAGAGTAAATTGATGAAGTTTTCTTTGTGTGTAAAATTTCTTTATTCCATGTAAATCGGATTGATATTTGGAAGTTAACTTTAGACATAATCCACATTCCATAGTATTCACCCTTTTAATACAATTCAGAGGTTTTTAGGATATTCACAAAGTTGTACACCATCACTATTATCTAATTTCAGGATATTTTCACCATAACCCCAAAAGGAAATCCTGCATCCATTAGCAGTCATCCCTCACTCTCCCCACCCTCAGCCTCTGGAAACTATGAATCTACTTTCTGTCTGCTTGAACTTGCTTATTCTGGAAACTTTATATAAATAGAATTACATGTGTCCCTTTGTAACTAGCTTCTTTCAGCTAGCATAGTATTTTCAAGGTTCATCCATGTTGTAGCATATACTAGAATTTCATTCCTTTTTGGGCCTAATATTCTATTCTATGGCCATATCATATTTTACTTATTCATTCATTAGTTGATGGACATTTGGATTGTCCTACTTTTTGACTATTATGAATAATGCTGCCATGAGCATGTTTATGAAAGTGTTTTTGTACACAAAAATTTCAGTTCTCTTAGGTGTATGCCTTAGGAGTGAAACTGTTAGGGGACATGAAAGTTCTATGTTTAACATCTTGAAGAACTGCCAAACTGCTTTTTCAAGTGGTTGCATCATTTACATTTCCACCAGAAACGTGTGAGAGTTCCGGTTTCTCCACATCCTCACCAACACTTGTTATTGCCGATCTTTTTCTATTGTGGTGATCCTAAGAGATGTGATTTCTGATTATGCTTTTGATTTGCATTTCTCGAGTGACTAATGATGTAGAGCATCTTTCACGTGCTTATTGACCATTAATGTACATCTGCTTTGGAGAAATATCTGTTCAAATCCTTTGTCCATTTTAAAAAATGGATTCTCTTTTTATTGTTGAGTTATAAGAGGTTTTATAAATTCTGGATAATAGATCTTATGAAATAGATGATTTACAAATATATTTTCCCATTCTGTGCTTTGCCTTTTCACCTTTTTTTTTTTTTTTAATGCAGATGGAGTCTCACTCTGTCTCCCAGTCTGGAGTACAGTGGCTCAATCTTAGCTCACTGCAACCTCCACCTCCCAGGTTCAAGTAATACTCCTACCTCAGCCTCCCAAGTAGCTGGGACTACAGGCATGTGCCACCACACCCAGCTAATTTTTTGCATTTTAGTAGAGATGGCATTTCACCATGTTGCCCAGGCTGGACTTGAACTTCTGAGCTCAGGCAATCTGCCCACCTTGGCCTCCCAAAATGATAGGATCACAGGTATGAGTCACCATGCCTGGCCAGTTTTCCTCTGCAACCTTTGGCATCATGGCTAAGAAGCCATTCTCTAACTTGAGTCATGAAGATCTACAGTTTTTTTTTTTTTTTTTTTTTTTTTGGTCTCAGAGTTTTATTGTTTTAGCTTTTACATATAGATCTTTGATATAATTTTTGCTCATTGAATTGTCTTGCCATCATTGTTGAAATTAATTGAGGATAGATGTGGGGTTTATTTCTGGACTTCTCAATTTGATTCTATTGATCTATGTTTATTCTTTTGCCAGTACCATAGAGTCCTGCTTACTGTAGCTGTGTAGTACATTTTGAAATTGGGAAGTATGAGTCCTCTGACTTCATACTCCTTTTCCACATCATTTTGAATTTCAGTGTCCCTTGTATTTCCATATAAATTTAAAGATCAAAATGAGAATAATGTAAAACATCATAAAGTTCACTGTTTTAACAATATTCCTTCATTTTTCTTGAATACATGCTCCTAAATGTTGTAAGCCTTTGGTTAACTTTCAGAGTTCTTAAAAAGTTAATTTTGACCATTTCTACTGGTTTTCTCATTGTTTTTATGGGGAGAGGATTCTGTGAGGTCTTTACTCCACCATTCCTGCAGACATGCTACTTTTTCTCATCTTTTAAAACCAGTAAGAATATAAAGCAACGTTTCAGAGATGTTAAACAAAACAAATGAGAAAAAGGCAAAGAAGGGCAGAAATCACAAGGGGACTGGGAAGTTGATTGTGATGCATCAGGCCAGGGATCTGAGGGAGATTTACCAACCATAGTGTTGGAGACATGACGTCAGAGGAAAGGGAACAATCCACTTCAAATATGGCTGCTTAGGCAGTTGGAACTGATTTATGAGACATTTATTAGAGATGATAAAATCTTTATAAGGGGTCAGACAAGGGCCATAAACTTCCAAAACTTCCAAATAGATTTGTTTTTAAAGTAAGTCAGCAATCAAAAACAATCATCAAGCCATCTTGCCAAAAAGTACAGACTCCACTGCCCTAGGCTCTGAACATATCTCCTTGTCACATGCAGGCATGAGAAAACAACAGAAAAACTTGCTTTTCTGTTTAGTGAAGTCAAACCATAAAGAACTGAGTCTTGAAGTCATGTTCAATTGCTGAATGCATCTGCATAGCCAGAACTCAATGTATAGATAACTTTTAACAGCTATGGCACAGCATGATAGGTCTAAGTCCCAGGCCATCACTGTGGCAGTGTGGTCAGGGTACAAATCACGGGGGGCTTCTTTCACCCATGGAATTCTATTAGCTAATGAATGCTGACTGCTCGGTCCTTAAGGTGTGATAATCATGCAGGGGTGACTGTGTAGTGCAGTGGACCCTACTCAGGATTTGTAAATTATAACCTAGGTTTAAGGCCTCACAGCACACACACACAAACTGAATCACTGGCTTCTTTATTTTCAAAATAGGAATAATAAAAGAAGAGAGCTACTTTACATATACATTCAATATGAGGAAAATCAATGTACTTAGAAAAAACCAAACCAACTAAAAACCATCCAACCACTAGTACTACTACTACTGCTTCTACACACACACACACACACAAATGAAATGTATTTTTCACATGAATAACCACTAAATGGAATCTATTTCATCTAATGGTTATGTAAGTATGTATTTCCATGCAGAAAGAAAAATTGGCCATGTTATACAAAAAAATGGCATAATACATAGAAAATCATGTGTACCATACTCTGTAATTGAAGGAACTTTTAAGAGCAATTTTGACAGTGTATAATTTTCACCTTTTGTGCTCACTTTAGACTGTGAAACTGAAATGAGATATGACTTCATACCTATAGGGCTGTTGTGAGAACCTGATAGAATGATGTACAGCCATGCATCACTTAACAATGAAGACAGGTTCTGAGAAATCATCATTAGGCAATTTTGTCATCATGTAGATATTATAGAGTGTGCTTCATGAACCTAGATGTGGAGACTACCCACGTAGGCTATATGGGACAGCCTATTACTCCTAGGCTACAAACCTGTAACAGTATATTACTGTACTGAATACTGTAGGCAATTGAAAAATACAATAAGCATGTGTGTATCTAAACATACCTAAACAGAGACAAGATATAGTAAAAATACAGCATAAAAGATAAGAAATGGTACATCTGTATAGGGCACTAATTTGCAAGTGGTGTAGGCAAGTCAGTGAATCGGCAGAGATGGAGTGTGAAGGCCTAGGATATTGCTATACACTACTGTAGACTTATAAACATGGTATACTTAGGCAATACACAATTTATAGACAATATTTTTCTTTCTTCAATAATGAATTAACCTTAGTTTATTATAACTTTATAAATTAAAAAATGTTTTAACACTTGACTCTTTTGTAACTCTTAGCTTAAAAGACAAACACATTGTACAGCACTATGTAAAATATTTTCTTTCCTTATGTCCTTATTATATGAGATTTTTTTTCCGATTTCAATCTTTTAACTTTTACTTTTCAAACTTTTTGTTGAAAAGAAAGATGTGTGCTCTCTTTGGAAGCACATATACTAAAATTGGAATGATACAGAGATTAGCATGGCCCCTGAGCAGGATGACATGCAAATTCGTGAAGCGTTCCATATTTTTCAGCAACCCTTACTGTTCTGCAGCCACTGCAGGTGATCCCCAGGCAAGCAGGGCCTGGAGTGGACCTCAGCAGTCCTACAGCAGAGGGGCCTGACTGTTAGAAGGAAAACTAAGAAACAGAAGGAAATAACTTCAACATCAACAAACTGGATGTCCACTTAGAGATCTCATCTGAAAGTCAACAACTACAAAGACAACAGATAGATAAATCTACAAAGATGAGAAGAAACCAGTGCAAAAAGGATGAAAACACCCAAAACCAGAATGCCTCTCCTCCTCCAAGGGATCACAACTCCTCACCAGCAAGGGAACAAGGCTGGATGGAGAATGAGTCTGATGAATTGACAGAAACAGGCTTCAGAAGGTGGGTAATAACAAAATTCTCTGAGCTAAAAGAACATGTTCTAACCCACTGCAAAGGAACTAAGAACCTTGAAAAAAGGTTTGACAAAATGTTAACAAGAATAAACAGCCTAGAGAGGAATATAGGTGAATTGACGGAGCTGAAAAACACAACACAAGAACTTTGTAAAGCATACACAAGTTTCAACAGCTGAATTAACCAAGCAGAAGAAAGGATATCAGAGGTCAAAGATCAACTCAATGAAATAAAATGAGAAGGCAAGATTAGAGAAAAAAGAGTAAAAATGAAATGAACAAAGTCTCCAAGAAATGTGGAACTATGTGAAAAGATCTAATCTACATTTGATAGGTGTACCTGAATGTAACGAAGAGAATGAATCCAAGCTGGAAAACACTCTCCAGGATATTATCCAGGAAAACTTCCCCAACCTAGCAAGGCAGGCCAATATTCAAGTCCAGGAAATACAGAGAACATCACAAAGATATTCCTCAAGAAGAGCAACCCCAAGGCACAAAATCATTAGATTCACCAGGGTTGAAATGAAGGAGAAAATGCTAAGGGCAACCAGAGAGAAAGGTCACGTCACACACAAAGGGAAGCCTATCAGACTTAGAGCAGATCTCTCAGCAGAAACCCTACAAGCCAGAAGAGAGTGGGGGCAACATTCAACATCCATAAAGAAAAGAACTTTTAATCCAGAATTTCATATCCAGCCAAACTAAGCTTCATAAGTGAAGGAGAAATAAAATCCTCTACAAACAAGCAATTACTCAAATATTTCATCACCACCAGGCCTGCTTTAAAAGAGCTCCTGAAAGAAGCACTAAACATAGAAAGGAACAACCAGTACCAGCCACTCCAAAAACATAAGAAATGGTAAAGAGCATTGACACAATGAAGAAACTGCATCAACTAACGGGCAAAACAGCCTGCTAGCATCAAAATGGCAGGATCAAATTCACACATAACAATATTAACTCTAAATGTAAATGGGCCAAATGCCCCAGTCAAAAGACACAGACTGGCAAATTAGATAAAAAGTCAAAACCCATCGGTGTGCTGTATCCAGGAAACCCATCTCACATGCAAGGATACACAAAGGCTCAAAATAAAGGGATGGAAGAAGATTTACCAAGAAAATGGACAGCAAAAAACAGCAGGGGTTGCAATTCTAGTCTCTGATAAAATAGATTTTAAACCAACAAAGATCAGAGGAGACAAAGAAGGACATTATATAATGGTAAAAGGATCAACGCAACAAGAAGAGCTAATGATTCTAAATATATATGCACGCAATACAGGAACACCCAGATACGTAAAGCAAGTTCTTAATAACTTATAAAGAGACTTAGACTCCCACACAATAATAGTGGGAGACTTTAACACCCCACTGTAAATATTAGACAGATCAATGAGACAGAAAATTAACAAGGATATCCAGGACTTGAACTCAGACCTGGACTAAGCAAACCTAATAGACATTTACAGAACTCTCCACCCCAAATCCACAGATTATACATTCTTCTCAGCACCACATCACACCTACTCTAAAACTGACCACATAATTAGAAGTAAATCACTTCTCAACAAATGCAAAAGAACGAAAATCATAACAAACAGTCTCTCAGACCACAGTGCAATCAAATTAGAACTCAGGATTAAGAAACTAACTCAACTGCACAGCTTCATGGAAACTGAAAAACTGGCTCTTCAATATTGACTGGATAAACAATAAAATGAAGGCAGAAATAAAGATGTTCTTTGAAACCAATGAAAATGAAGACACAACATGCCAGAATCTCTGGGACACATTTAAAGCAGTGTCTAGAGGAAAATATATAGCAATAAATGCCCACATGAGAAGCAGGGAAAGATCTAAAATCGACACCCTATCATCAAAATTGAAAGAGCTAGAGGAGCAAGATAAAAAACACTCAAAACCTAGCAGAAGACAAGAAATAACTAAGATCAGAGCAGAACTGAAGGAGATAGAGACACAAAAAAACCCTTCAAAAAATAAATAAATCCAGGAGCTGGTTTTTCGAAAAGATCAACAAAATAGACCACTAGCCAGATTAATAAGAAAAGAGAGAAGAATCAAATAGATGCAATAAAAAATGATAAAGGGGATATCACCACAGATTCCACAGAAATACAAACCATCATCAGAGATTATTACAAACAACTCTATGCACATAAACTAGTTAGCCTGGAAGAAATGGATAAATTCCTGGACACTTGCATCCTCCCAAGCTTAAACCAGGAAGAAATCAAAACCCTGAATAGACCAATAACAAGGGTTGAAGTTGAAGTAGCAATTAATAGCCTACCACTCAAAAAAAGCCCAGATCCAGATGGGTTCACAGCTGAATTCTACCAGATATACAAAGAGGAGCTTGTACCATTCCTTCTGAAACTATTCCAAACAATCCAAAAAGAGGGAATCCTTCCCAAACCATTTTATGAGACCAACATCATCCTGATACCAAAACCT
>PVKP010017147.1:6839-46819 GCA_004027715.1 Plecturocebus donacophilus
AAAGCCACAAACTTCATTGGGGGGCAGGGCTCTCTAGGGCCCCCGCCCTGGGGGCTTCCACCTGGATGTCTCTCTCCACCTCTTTACTTCCACACTGGGCAAAATACCCTGGGTCAATAAAGCCCTTCTGAAGCATTACACCGCTTCTCCCAAGCCCAATACAGGGCAGAGTTTGGAGGAAAATTCTGTTTCTGTCCATTTTCAAGAGTGAAATGTGATCCTTCATCCCCACCCCCTGAGGGCTAAAACCCCTTCTCGCCTGGACAATCACTTCCAAATGACGGATTTGGAAACCTCCCTGCCATCTGTTCTTGGTTCTGCAGAGGCTGTTTGGCTAAGCACAGCCTCCCTCCCTCCCTCTGGCCCCCATCCTGCCTTCCTTCCGCCCATCGCCCAGCAGGCCAGCTGCTCACAGACAACCCTTGGCAGGCGAGTCAAGCTCATCCCCGAGGGAGCAACGTCCATACCTGAAAGTTTGGAGGAAACGTTGGTCTGTGGGGATGTCTGAGTTGGAAGAAAAACGTGAAGTCGGAGTCAGATCCGTTCAGCTGGACCGAACCTGTTGCGGGGAGAGTTGGAAAAGGGTCACAGGGGACAGAGAGGGAGATGCAGAACCCCAGGAGATGCTGCCGGGCAAATGCATCCCAGAATATGCCCAAAGCTCAAGCCAGAAACGTCTGTCCTCCCTCAGTGTTCCTCAGCCCTAAATCTTACTCAGGCTGCACTCCTGAAAAAGGATGCTTAGGAAGTGAAGCCCTGGATGGGGGGCTGGGAAGACCACTCTGGGACCCCCTACTCCCTGCCATGGTGCCTGTTCATGCCTCCCACAGCCATGCCACCTTCTCCTTGACCCTGACCATGAACCAGGCACTGTGCTACCAGGTTCACAATGATCGTCTCATTTAATCCTCAACACTGCTTTGCTGGGTTGGTGTTACCATCCCATTTCCCAGATAGCAAAACAGAGGCTCAGTGGTGTTCAGTCTCTCAAGGTTACATAGCTGGTTAACAGTGAAACTGGGAAATGAACTTGAACTTATCTAACGCTAAAAGCCCACTAGAGTTAAAGCTCCTCAGAGATGGGAACAGAGATGGGGACAGAGTCATCCTTGCACCCCACAATGCACATCACAGAGCCTGGCACATAGCAGAGACGCAACCCATCCATGCTGAATGAATGGACATGAACACATACATGGATGAACAACTGAACAGCCATGAATGAGTAAATATACCTACAATGGCTGCTATATATTTACCAAACTGCATTTCCTTTTCTTCCTGGACATATAGCTAAAACTACATTTCCCAGCCTCCCTTGCAGCTAGGTGGGGTCATGTGATGAGAACCTAGGCAGGAATGAACAACCTTTCGACTTACAGGTCTGGCCCATAAAACCTCCTGCCTGATTCTCCACTGTCTCTCCCTCCATCTGTCATTTAGGACCGAGCCACAAGGTGGGGAGGCCTGGATCCTGAGAGACTGCATCAAGCAGAGCCATGCTGAGCTGAGACATGAATACTGGCCTTTCACAATGAGGCAAACATTTGTTTATTCAATGCATCCTGACTAATCAAACACACACTGCCAAAATAAGGAGTGTGCTGTTGGCTTCCCAGGGTCATGTCTCCTGCCACCTCCTGAGACATTCCATACAGGGCACCTTCACCAAAGGTTATTAAAAACTGCCTTCCTAGGCAAGGGAGCAGAATTCAGCCTCCTGACCTGGGATGTGATGTTGTGGTTGATGGCAGCTCGAGTATCCATGCCAAAATTCAATGTTCCTTGAGGACTTTGTCTAAAGATGATGCCCCCATCCAAGCTCAGGGCCTGGGGGAAGCTCAGCTGGGAAGAAACAGACAACACTGTTTACTTCACTAACAGCCAAGTTCTGTGTGGAGGTCACAAACCACTGTCTGCCCAAGCTGGGGACCTGTACCTGGCAGGAATAGGCCAAGTCCCGGGCTAGGCTGTGCCGGCTTTCTCTGCGCTGAGATCTGTCATGATGCAAACTCTTTAAGTGCAGTACAATTTTCCCGTTGACTTTCAAAGTGGCCTCGACCTCCCTTTTCTTAGCCCAGGTGAGAGAGAACCAGAGGCACTGAGAGAGGTCCTGTCCCAACTCTATGTGCCTGCAGAAGCCACCCGGGAACCCAGCAGTCAGAAGAAAGTGGTCCAAAGATTGATGGGCTGTGTAGCAGTCTACAGTCTTCCATTTATAGGGCAGGAAGTGGGGATGGGTACATGGGAATGATGAATTCCAATGCCTACAGGTAAGACTGGCAGGGTGGGCTTGATGGAACACATGTGAATACCTGTGTCTTCTTCAAAGAAAGTGCCCTGGGAGTAGTCTGTTTTGTTCACTGCCATATTCCTAACACTTAGCACAGGTCCTGGCATGTAGTAGGTGCTCAATAAATATTTGGGCAAATGCAGAATCCCTAGTTGCAGCCTGAAACCCCAAGGTCAAAGCTGTGCTACAGTGAAAGAATGCATAATTCTTTGTGGAGCTGGCAGAAGAACATTCATTCCACGATGACATCCATGTCCTCATTACGGAAACCTATAAATATGTGACCTTTCACGGCAAAAGAGACTTTGCAGTGTGATTGGATTGAGAATCTTGAGATGGGGAGATTTCAGGTGGCCCTAAAGTAATCGCAAGGGTCCTATGAGAGAGAGGCAGGAAGGCCAGAGTCACACAGACTGGAAGATGCCACGCTGTTGGCTTTGAAGGTGGAAGGAGGGGCCATGAGCCAAGGCATGCAGGCAGCTTGTAAAAGCTAGAAAAGGAATGAAAATGGACTCTCCCCTGGAGGTTGCAGAATGAACACAGCCCTACCAACACCTTTGTTTTTAGTCACGTGAGATCCATTCTGGGCTTCTGAGCTCCAAAACTGTAAAATAAATCTGTGATGTTTTAAGCCACGAAGATTGCAGTGATTTATTACAGCAACCATAGCAAACTAATACATAATTGATCCACCATTTATTCACTCAACAACCATTTAGTTTCTGCCACAGACCAAGTACACAGTAGCACGTTGCCATCTTTCCTACCTGTGTTAACTGAGAGTTAAAAATGCCTGCTAAGGAGCTTTATCATTGTTGTCCACCTTTAAAGGGATGCTCAGCTTCACGTTAGAGCCAAGATGGAGGAAGAGAAATAAGGGTCTAAGAGGACCAAGGGAAATGCGAAGTGAGAAAACTGTCTGCCATTAAACACACACGGCTTTGCTTGTTTTTTTTGAGACAGTCTCACTCTGTCGCCCAGGCTGGAGTGTCATGATCTTGGCTCACTGCAACTTCCACCTCCCGAGTTCAAGGGATTCTCCTGCCTCCGACTCCTGAGTAGTTGGGGTAACAGGTGCATACTACCACACCCAGCTTTTTTTTTGTATTTAGTAGAGGTGGGTTGTCACCACGTTGGTCACACTGCTCTCGAACTCCTGACCTCAAATAATCCACCTGCCTCAGCTTCCCAAAGAGCTAATATTATAGGCGTGAGCCACCATGCCCAGCATAGACACGGTTTTAAAAAGAGCAGAGAGGCCAGGTGCAGTGGCTCACACCTGTAATCCCAGCACTTTGGGAGGCCGAGGTGGGCAGGTCACAAGGTCAAGAGATCGAGACCATCCTGACCAACGTGTGAAACCCTGTCTCTACTAAAAAATACAAAAATTAACCGGGCGTGGTAGTGTGCGCCTGTAGTCCCAGTTACTCGGAAGGCTGAGGCAGAAGAATCACTTGAACCAGGAGGCAGAGGTGGCAGTGAGCCGAGATTGTGCCACTGCACTCCAGCCAGGTGTCAGAGTGAGACTGCGTCTCAAAAAATAAAAATAAAAAAAAAGAGCAGAGAGCCGAATTATATGCATGAAAGGATTGTCATTTACTCAACCTGTTGTTGTCGGCTGGGATTTGAAGCCTGGAATGGTCACATCTTCTGATTTTTTTTTTCTTAGAAACAGCAGAAATCTGGATTTCACTCAAAATCTTCTGATTTTCAAACGTAGCAATTAATTTCCTTAAAAAATTTAAATGCTAAGCAGACCAAACAAAACCCATCTGCAGGTCGAATTTGGCCCACGGCGCCGGCTCTGCAATCTCCGGCATAAGAAACAGCAAACACCATCGGGAGGCACTTTGCAGGTGTCCGAGGCTGTCATCCTGCCATTCATTTTCCCCTAGAAGCTCCAAGAACTGTACCACCTCATCCCTGGGGACGCACACGCACATGCACACGCAGCCCCATTTGACTAATGGTGAAGGGAGCCCCAGAAGGCGGCGTCTCAATGTGCAACACGTGCTTGGTTCACCCTCCTTCCCAGGGGCTGTGGTGCATCTTGCAAGAGACAAACAGCCGGGCACGGTGGCTCACGCCTGTCATCCCAGCACTTTGGGAGGCTGAGGCGGGCGGATCACCTGAGGTCAGGAGCTTGCGTTCAGCCTTACCAAAATGGAAACAACCCATCTCTACTAAAAGTACAAAAATTAGCTGGGTGTGGTGGTGGGTGCCTGTAATCCCAGTTGCTCAGGAGGCTGAGGCAGGAGAATCACTTGAACTCGGGAGGCGGAGGTTACAGTGAGCTGAGGTCACACGGCTGCACTCCAGCCTGGGCAACAGAGGGAGACTTGGTCTAAAAAAAAAAGGAGGGGTCTGCGCATGAACCGGGAGGTGGAGGATTGAAGTGAGCTGAGATTTAATTACTCATTCAGACTTCAATTGTCATCCAGACTCCAGCCTGGGTGACAGAGGGAGACTCTCTCTCAAAGAGAGAGAGAGAGAAACAATCCTCCTTGGGGGCCTAGCCCATAGTAGATGCTCCGTAAATGCTCGCTGAAAAATACGGTGGTCTCCCAGAGTATTGACGCCTCCTAGAGGTGTCAGGAAGAAGTCTTGGACCGGGGTGTAGTAGGCATTTTACAATACTCCATTGTAATCCTCACAGTCCCTGCATAAGAGATGAGCACTGCTGCTCCCATTCTGCAGACAAGGAAACTGAGGTCCAGAGACACGAAAAATTTGCCAAGGACACACAGGCAAAAACAAGTTTCACACCTAGAGAGTCAAACTATCAAGACCCTCATCCAGGCATGCTGACTTTTACCTGTAATCACAGCACTTTTTTGTTTTTTGAAACCAAGTCTCTCTCTGTCCCCCAGACTGGAGTGCAGTGGTGCCATCTCAGCACACTGCAACCTCCACCTCCTGGGTTCAAGTGATTCTCCTGCCTCAGCCTCCCAAGTAACTGGGATTATAGGCACCTGCCACCATGCCCAGCCAATTTTTGTAGTTTTTTAGTAGAGATGGGTTTCACCATGTTGGCCAGGCTGATCTCGAACTCCTGACCTCAAGTGATCCACCCTCATTGGCCTCCGAAACTGCTGGGATTACAGGTATGAGCCACCATGCCTGGCCTAATCCCAGCACTTTGGGAGTTAAGGTAAGAGGATCCCTTGAGTCTAAGGATTCAAGACCAGCCTGGGAAACAGAGAGAGAGATCTCCATCTCTACAAAACATTTTTAAAATGAGCTGGGCATGGTGGTGCACACCTGTGGTCTCAGCTACTCAGGAGGCTGAGGCGGGAGGATCACTTGAGGCCAGGAGGTCAAGGCTGCAGTGAGTGAGCCATGATGGCACCCCTGGACTCCAGCCTGGGTGACAGAGCAATACCCCACCTCAAAAAAGACCCTGTAACTCAGCGGTCAGCAGCTAAGGCCCCTGGTCCAAACGTGGTGTGTTTTATTAAGTCAAGTCCTGTTAGGACACAGTCACGCCCATTCATTACGTACTGTCCACGGTTCTCTGGAACTGCAATGGCAGGGTCAAGTCAACAAGGCCTGAACTGTGTGCTCGTGAAGCCTGAACCAGTTACTACCTGGTTCTTTTCAGAAAAGTTTGGTGACCTCTACTCTGGGTCCTGGCATGCAGTGGGTGTTAAATAGCATCATGGCAGCAACTATTCATTGAGCACCTACTGTGTACCAAGTCCTGTAGCTACAGTGGTAAAGTACTCACGGAGATCATGAGTTTTCCAGAGTAACAAAGGAACCAGTGACTAATGAATCACACAAAAATAAAACTGGGGCCAGGTACGGTGGCTCACAGCTGTAATCCCAGCACTTTCGAGGCCAAGATGGGAGGATCGCTTAGAATCCAGGAGTTCAAGGCCAGCCTGGGCAACATAGCAAGACTCTGTTTCCACTAAAAATAAAAAATAAAAAAAGGCAGGTGTGGTGGTGGTATGTGCCTGTGGTCCCAGCTACTCGGGAGGCTGAGGTGGGAGGATTACTTGAGCCTAGGAGGTCAAGGCTACAGTGAGCCGAGTTGCGCCACTGCACTCCAGCCTGGGTGACAGAGTAAGACTTTGTCTAAAAAAAAAAAAAGAAAGAAAGAAAGAAAGAAACTGGAATGCATGATTGGTGCTAGAAGCAAAAGATATCGGGCAAGCTGGTCACAGCGGTAATCCCAACACTTTGGCTGGGAGGCCGAGGCGGGGAGATCACTTGAGGTCATGAGTTCGACACAACCTGGCCAACATGGCGTAACCCTGTCTCTACTAAAAAGACGAAATCTAGCCAGGCATGGGAATGCACGTCTGTAATCCCAGCCACTCGGGAGGCTGAGGCAGGAGAATCACTTGAAACCCAGGAGGCAGAAGTTGCAAAAAGGATATAAGGGATCGCTGGGGTCACCAGGGGTGTGTGCGAGGTGGTCTGGGGGTCATGTGAGCGGATGCTGGAGCTCAGCCCTAACAGATGAGGAGAAGGGAGGTGAAGGAGAGGCTGACAGCTGCAGGCACAGGACACGCAGAGGTCCTGAGGCACGAAAGAGCCAGGCGAGGAAATGTGAAGAGGCTGGACGAGGGGAATGCAGGCCACCGAGTGGGGCTGAGGGGATGGGACTGGGGCTTTATCCCAAGAGAGGCTGTTCCAGTTTGAGAGCAAGGGAGTGGCAGAGTTATGCTGGCCTTTAGAAAATATCCCTCTGGGCTGGGCGGGGTGGCTCACACCTATAATCCCAGCACTTTGGGAAGCCGAGGGGGGCAGATCGAGAGGTCAAGAGATCGAGGCCATCCTGCCCAACATGGTGAAACCCCGTCTCTACTAAAAATACAAAAACGAGTTGGGTGTAGTGGCACATGCCTGTAGTCCCCGCTACTCGGCAGGCTGAGGCAGGAGAATCGCCTGGACCTGGGAACTGGAGTTTGCAGTGAGCCCAGATCACACCATCGCACTCCAGCGTGGAATGAGATGCCATATGAAAAAAAAAGAAAAGAAAGAAAATATCCCTCTAGCTGTCACACAGACCGTACTAGGGAGGACCAAATGAAACAGAGAACCCAGGCAGAAGAAGCTTTTTTTTGAGGCAGAGTCTGGCTCCGTGGCTCAGACTGGAGTGCAATGGTGCAATCTCGGCTCACCGCAACCTCTACTTCCTGGGTTCAAGCGATTCTCCTGCCTCAGCCTCCCCAGTAGCTGGGACTACAGGTACCCACCATCGTGCCTGGCTAGTTTTTGTATTTTTAGTGGAGACGGGCTTTCACCATGTTGGCCGGGCTGGTCTCAAACTCCTGACCTCAGGGGATCTGCCCGCCATGGCCTCCCAAAGTGCTAGGATTACAGGTGTGAGCCACCATGCCCAGCGTGGGTAACTCTTCTGGGGGAAGGGGGGTGTATGAGTCTTGTTCTGTGACCCAGTGGTGCAATTACAGCTCACTGAAGCCTCAACCTCCTGAGCTGAATTGATGCTCCTGCCTCAGCCTCCAGAGTAGCTGCGACTACAAGCGCACACCACCATGGCTGGCTAATTGAAAAACATTTTTTTTTTTTGTAGAAACAGGGTTTCCATATGTTGCCCAGATGGTTCTCAAACTCCTGGCCTTTCAAGATCCTCCCACCTCAGCCTCCTGAGTGGCTAAGACTACAGGTGTGAGCCACTGCACTCAGTCCAGAGAATATGTTTCTAATCCTATTGAGAGATGACAGCAACTTGAACCAGGGCTGGCTGGGGTGCAAAGGTCTCTGGGGCCTTCACTCTTACCTTGTGCTAATTCCAAGTAACCAGGCTCCCCTCTGCGTTCCTGGGGATGGCTGTGACATCGTATGGATGCGTCAGACCTGCACAGACCTGGGAGGGACAACCACATACATCATACACGTACACACGCGTGCAGGGAGGTCAGGAGGCAGCGGGGGCCTCCCTGCAGCTCTCAGGCCCCTTCCTGGCTGTGCCCCGACCCACTCACATAGGGGTGTCCAGCCTGGCAGCCCAGGACCACGGTCTGCAGGGTTTCCTCTCAGCCGTTCAGGACAACCCTTGTCTCCAGGGAACAGCGCTGGTGTTGCCTGTCAGCCGTGAAGGTCCCGTGCAGGACGAGGCTCTGCGGGATGGGCAGGTGCAAGGGGTGCCTGGTGTGCAGAGGGAAAAACAGGCCAAAGCTACTAAAGCAGCTGGCACTGTCGGGGACAACTGGGCCCCACACTCTCAGCCTGGGCCTGTCATGAGCTTGCCGGGTTAAGAGAACACCAGGACAAATGGAAGCCCTGTGCTTTTACAAACTGCAATCCGGAGCCCTTGACCATCTCACTGTGCCAGCGAGATTGGCATGGCTGGGGTCCCCATCACCATTTGACAGCAAAGACCCCAAGGGGATAGACGGTACACAGCATCTGGTGTCACACAGACTGGGACTGGAATCCAGGCATGGTCTTTCACTAGCTGTGTGGCCTCGGGCAAAGGACTTGACCGCTCTGTGCCTCGGTTTCCCCATCTGTAAAATGGGGGCTAAAATAACACTGACTGGACACAGTGATCGGGATTAGAGGTAACATACATGAAATGAATGTCAGCTCCCAAGGGCAAGGGTTTCTGCCCTTCTTGTTCTCTGCCATTTTCCGCATGCTTAGAAGAATTCCTGGTACACAATAGGTGCTCAACAAATGTAAATGGGGCAAAAACACAAATGAAATCTGCAAATGATGTTGCTATTCCTTATCATGACTGCTGCTGTTTAGGCTGTAGGTGACTTATCTAATGCCACACAGCTGCTCAATGCATAGCATGGCATCCAAGATGGCTCTGCTCATTCCAATCCCATGCTGTTCCCAGCACACGGGGAACTGCCTTTTCAATGAGCTCTGTCTCTAGGAAATGAGAACTCTGACTTCTGCTCCCACCTCAGCAACTCATGGAGGGTGCTAGGGATGTGGGAGCTTTCAGGGGAGGGGCTCTTCTCTGGGATCTGGGTTCCATTCGGGCCCCAGCAGGTCAGCAGGGTTTCTCCAGGTAGCTCTGCCCATCCTGTCCCCATCAGGGACCCTCCATGCTGGAAAAGGGGAAACGTGCAGGGGTGTCAGCCTAGGAGAAGGGACACGCACCTAAGGAGCAAGGTCCCCTGTTTCTGGTACAATGTCCTGTCTCGCCTCAGCTCCTCCAGCTTGCCCTCCAACTGCAGGCCCCGAGGCCGGCCCTGGGCACCAGTCCCCAGAGCCATCAGTGATGCCTGGGTCTTCCTCGGCTGCAAAAGATCCAGGCTGAAGGGAGGGATGGGCCAACAGGACCAAGGGGTGCAGGGAGGCAAGGGGTGGCCCCCACAGCCTGTCCATTGCCCCCAGAAATGACTAAGAACATCTGCTGAACTGGACCGCAGCCCCCACCCTGATCAGACCATAGGATCCCACCAGCTCCCAGCACAGCTAGACCTCCCTAGATGCCCAGGGGCAACGAAGAACTTGACTTCTCAGGTAAAGGAAGCCCAGCTCTGCTCCTGGATCTGTACTAATGTGACCAGGGTCCATTTCACAGGCCAAGAAACTAAGGTCTGTCTGAGCACGGTGGCTCACCCCTGCAATCCCAACACTTTGGGAGGCTGAGATGGGAGGATCACTTGATCCCAGGGCTTTAAGACCAGCCTGGACAACATAGCAAGACTTCATCTCTGCTTAAAAAAAAGTCAGAGATTTCCTCCCTCTGGGATATCCTTTCATCTCCTTCCTACTTGGTGGACTCCTATTCATCCCTCAAAACCCCTTCAATGCCATGGTGGCATGGGTGGCATGTGCCTATAGTTCTGATTACTTGGACGGCTGACGTGGGAGGATCCTTTGAACCCAGAAGTTGGAGGCTGCAGTGAGTTATGACTTCATCGCTGCATTCCAGCCTGGGCAACAGAACCAGACTGTCAAAAAAAAAAATCTAAAAAGAAAAGAAGGAAAAGGAAAGAGAGAGAGAAAGAGAGGCTCAGGGTGGGCCAAGGTCACAGGCCAAGCCAGGGGCACAAAGCCCTTTTCTGTCCCAAGCAGGCAGAGAGCCAGGAAGGCCAGGTGAGGGACTGGGTGGTCTCTCGATCGCAGGGGCCTCCTGGGCTCTCACCCGCTCCAGGCACCTGTAGGCTGCTGTTAGGTTCAGCTCCTGCTGGGGGCCTTTCAACCAGCAGTGGAAGATTTTACCATCCCAGCTGTTCTCAGCATGGACCTCACCCTGCACTGCTGCGTTCCAGGCTGACTCGAGTTTGCTCCAGCTGTGGAAGAGGCTCTGTGCCAAGACCGTCACCATGGAAACCTGCAAGAGGTGGGGAGGAGGACCAAGGCCTTTGAACACTCTATTTCTGCTCCTTGGGATACCCTTTTATCTCTTTCCTACTTGGTGAACTCCTATTCATGCCTCAAAACCCCTTCATGCCATTTCTGTGAGGCCTAACCTGACTGGTACAGGGAGGCTAATTTTCTCTACAGGGCCTTAAGAAAAAAAAAAAAAAAAAAACTCCTCCCTGTTGCCCCAGCCCTGAGCAGGCATAACTTCCTTCTCTCCTCTTCAGTTTGGGAATCTGATCTTGCTGGGCCGCTATTACTAGCAGCCAGCATGTCTGTACCCTGAAGGGCACACACTGGCGGGTGGCCTTCGGGAGTCCTAAGAAGAGCCGGGCGTGACCTGGCTCGTTTAGGGGCTGGGGGAGGTAGGCCACTTGCAGCCACCACCTGGCACACGTCCTGCATGGTAGCTGGTGCCCTGCTGGCTGCCATCCCTCATTCACACAACTCGGGACTCACAGAGAGAAGTGACAAGGACAAGGCAGAGTTTGGGCGTGGCTGAGCCTCCAACCCTGTACCAGAACTTCGCACCACCTCGTTCCATGTCACTGACCCTCGGTTCCCCACGGCCAACGTCCCCATTTCCTTGACTGGCACTTCCATCCCGCCAGATGCTTAGGACTCCTGAGCTATTTACTTCCTTTCCATCACTCCCTCCCCACCGCCAATCCATCAGCAAATCCAGCATCTCCAGGACCCGGTCACTTGCTGGTACCTCCACTGCCACCACCCTGGGCTGGGCCACCATGCCCTCTGGTTGGGTGAAGGATGGGAGCTGGCTGGTCGCCCGCACCTTGAGCTCCTGGCTTGGCACCCTCTGGTACACAGAGGCCATCTCATGGTCCCTAAGATCATCACCACCCTTGACTCCACCCTGATGTCACCCAGCCCTGCCTCAGAGGGGACTCTGCTGCCCTTGGATGAGCCCCATCAGACCTGGACCTTCCCCAACACTATGCATCACCCAGTACAGGGAAAGCGTCCACGCACCAGGCTCCCTCAGCCCTGCGGATGACACTCAAGGGCTTTCTCCCAAACCTGTTCTTGCTTCTGCACCAAACGCCTGCAGAGAAGCAACTTCATGATAGCCAGTAGTCGGCATAAAACCGACTCATGTCCTAGAAATTTCCACTCTGGTGTTTTTTGGCAAAAGCCGAATATCTGTCTACCTGTTTCCAAAGTACGGTTCCACTTGCTTTCCTATTTTATTTCTCTCCCCGTCAGCGGCTAAGCAGCGATATGGGAAATCTGATTTTCTTTTTTTAGTCTACTTTCCTATATCACCTAAGAACTAACTCTGAGGCCGGGCACAGTGGCTCACGCCTATAATCCTGGCACTCAGGGAGGCCAAGGTGGGTGGATCCCCTGAGGTCGGGAGTTTGAGACCAGCCTGACAAACATGAAGAAACTCCATCTCTACTAAAAATACAAAATTAGTCAGGTGCGGTGGCACATGCCTGTAATCCCAGCTACTCATGAGGCTGAGGAGGAGAATCACTTGAACCCAGGAGGTGGAGGCTGTGGTGAGCCAAGATTGTGCCAATGCACTCCAGCCTGGGCAACAAGAGCAAAACTCCGTCACAGAAATAAATAAATAAATAAATAAATAAATAAATAAATAAAACTCATAGCTGTAGAGACTGGGAGGGCCAAACTTCACACATCTGTGAGCTGCTATCTGCCCACAGGCCTCAGCTTTTATCCACCTCTGCACCAGAAAAAGATCTCAGTGGCCAGGGACCAGGTGTGTGCTGGGGGCTGAACACTGCTCACCCGGAGGTAGGTGGTAGCTGGAGTGTAGACTTCGATCTTGCCTTCCCTGTTGGGGCCCTGACTCCTGCAGGCCATGTCGACCACTAGGTCCTTTATGGTCCAGGCCTTGCCCAGAGTCAGCTCCAGGATGGCCTGGAACACAGCTCGGTGTGGCCAGTACAACCTGTGAGCTGCAGAGACCATCAGCCATGGACTAGCCAGGTTCAAGGCTCCTGCAAGAGACAGAGAAAGGAGATTCTGGTATGCGGGGCAGAGAGGAAGCTTCTAGCAGGCAGCAAGAGGTCCCCAGAGTCTCATCACAGCCGCGACGGGAAAAACTCAAAACTGAGAATGACTAGGCATGAGGAAACATTCTAGGACATTGGCAATGCTGTGACTCATGACAGGGGTATGGATCACACAGATGTATCCATCTGTCAAAACTCATCCAATCATCCCATGGAGATGTATGCATTTCACTCTGCTTAATGAAACACATGCTGAAACATTTACGGTGAAATATATCAGTGTCTACAAATTACTTTCAACTGCATGGAAAATTAGGGCTGGATAGGTGGAGAGAGAGGTGATGAGTCAAGTGGGGTAAACTGTTAATAGCAGAACCCAGTATGAGAGGATGCTGGTGATCACTCTACCATCCATTCAGCTCTTCTGAATGTCTGCAACTGTTTCCTAATAAAACACTAGAAGGCTGGGAGCAGTGGCTCATGCCTGCAATCCCAGCACTTTGGGAGGCCAAGGCAGGAGGATCACTTGAGTCTGGGAGTTTGAGACCGGCCTTGACAACAAAACGAGACCCCATATCTACAAAAAAATACAAAAATTAGCCAGGCACGGTGGTGCTGGCCTGTATTCCCAGCCACCTGGGAAGATGAGGTGGAGGCTACGGTGGCCGTGATGGTGCCAGTGCATTCCAGCTTGGGCAAGAGAAGGAGATCCCGTCTCAAAATAAAGAAACAAAGAGAGAATACAGGTAGAAATGCTGAGGCCTGGGAAGAAAAATAATAAAGAAGGAATTTCATAAAAATGGCGGAGGTCAGCAAACGCTTCTAGGAGGAAGTGACAATTTACCTGACACCTAAATAAAAGACAAGGGGGAACTGATCAAAGGGGCAGGCCACCCACCCCTGCTGGAGCCAGGAGATTTACTGTCTGGGGAAACTGAGGCAGATAGGCTCAGATGCAGGGACAATGACACGGTGAGGGGAGGGAAATGGTGCTCGGTTGAAAACAGGGAGACGCTGAAGCGTGGGCAGCCTGCCCAGCTGCTCCCTGGCACCACAGAACAGAAGGCAGGCACGGATCCCTGGAGAGCCAGGTCCCCACCCAATTGCTTGATTGACAGGGAAGCCCACCAGTCAGAACATGCCCCCACTTATACATAGCACCTCTTTCCAAACACGTTTAGAGTCTCCAGTTAGTTTTCTATTTCATTCATGTTTCCTGCATGGTGATAAAGATCTCATTTCACTTTATAGATCACAGTTGGGACCTGGCAAACTCAGGCCCTCCAGAACATCTGTCTGGTTGGCTCAGTTTTTTTTGTTTTGTTTTGTTTTTGCTTCTGAGGTCATGGTCATTCATTTATGTCTCGTTACATTGGGCTGGGCCAAGAGTCACCCACTAGTGTATAGATTCTATTATTCTGTTGCTTTCAGACAGAATTGGGATCCAGGTTCTAACTGTCTCCCAAGTTCCACATCTGGATCAGAATCAGAAGACAGTGGCCACGGCTGCGGGAAGCTGGGCTGCGGGAGGCTGGGGGCTGCTGGGGAAAAAGCAGGAAACAGGCCTAGAACTGACCACACAGGGCTTATGATCCCGGGTTCCCCTCTGGGTACCCGAGGATCCTGCACGCAGCTCATGGGTCGGGGAGCCCACCGCAGCCTCTCAAAGTGAATGGGGTGGCACAGGCCTGGGTTGGAACTTCGGAGCTGGAAGGACAACTGCGTCTGCACAGACAGGACCTGAAGACATGCTGTCCTTCCATCTGTATCCCAGAACCCCGTGCAGAGCCCTTCCATGCGGACAGGGCCAGGGCTGGCTCCTGGGCCTCTGGGTGCCCTTATAGCTCAGCCAGCAAAAGTCCTGCAAACTTGTCACCATCTGGGGACATTCCTGCCAGTTCTTCTCTATGCCCTTCTCCATGAGACACTGGGCAACTGCTTTAAGCTGTTCATGATTCTTCTGCCTCAACTCTCCAAACTCAGCAGATTTCTAATCTTTTAGGAAGCTCTGGATCTCCAGTTACTCCAAAGGCAAGTTAACTGGTCTGATGATTTTTCTGGTTTGTCTCGCCTTCTTTACTTCCTGAGGGCTTCCAGTCTTTTTAGTCAGATGTCTCACTTTCTCCACTTTTATTCCTGAGTTTTATTCTGGTATCTTTTCTACGGCAGCCTTAGGGCCTAATCCTAGGTTGGCAGAGAACTAACACTCACTCTGTCCTAAGGGGATCCAGGAGAGTCGAGAGGCGCCCAAGCGTGGAAATGCGTTCTCTCCTCTGTTTCAACAGGTCTCTTACTCTAAGTTTTAGAAAAGGATTTTAAGGAGAATGGATTTTTTTAAACAAACTTTTAAATCTCTGCTCCAGAATATGAGATCCCTAACTTTGCTAAATTGCTGGTTTGAATGAAATCCTCAGGCAGCTTCTGAGTATACTCAAAACGTAATTACCCTGTTTGAAAACAGGGTAACCAGTATTTTCACAGTAGCTGACTCAAACATAAGCACATATCCAGGGCTGGCTTAGCATTTAGGGGAAAGTCTCTAACAGGAAATACAGAAATAAAAAGAAAAAAGAAACTCGAAACAGACAAAACTCCCTAAAATTCTGTAACTTATACTCTAAGAAAAGACAATTGCATTCATGAAACAGATTCTATAAGAAAGGAAACAAACAAACAAAAAAAAGAGTGCTTGAGGCCGGGTGTGGTGGCTCACGCCTGTAATCCCAGCACTTTGGGACGCTGAGGTGGATGGATCACGAGGTCGGGAGTTCGACACCAGCCTGACCAACATGATGAAACCCCCTCTCTACTAAAAATACAAAAATTAGCTGGGTGTGGTGGCACGTGCCTGTAATCACAGCTACTCAGGAGGCCGAGGCAGGAGAATCACTTGAACCCAGAAGGCAGAGGTTACAGTGAGCCAAGATCACACCACTGCACTCCAGTCTGGGTGACAGAGCAATAATGCATCTCAAATAAATAAATAAATAAGCTCCTGAAAATACAAGATAATCCAAAATAAAAATGCCAGCAGAAGGGCTGGCATATGAAGTCGAGGAAATCAGCACAAAAGGACAAAGAACTAGAACAAAAGAGAAACAAGGAGGCTGGGTGTGGTGGCTCACACCTCTAATCCCAGCACTTCGGGAGGGAGGGGCAGGAGAATCGCTTGAGCCCAGGAGTTTGAGACCTGCCTTCGCAACATAATGAGACCCCATTCTCCAAAAAAGAAAAAGAAAAAAGACAAAAAGGAAAATAAGTTTGAAAAGAGAAATGAAGAAAACATTAGAGGCTCAGTTTCTGAGGACCAACATCTAACCAATAGGAATTCCAGAGCAAAGGGAGGAAGGAAATTATTCAAGAAACTGTACGAGAAAATTACCCAGACCCAAATGACATGTTTCCAAATTAAAATGCCCAGTACTAAGGACCCAGTACAACAGAGGAACATAGGTCATACCTTGGTATGGACCAAGGTACCTCGTAATGAGATTTAACACCACCAGGACTAAGATGAGCTCCTAAAAGCTTCTAAGACAGTGAGAAAAGGGTCACATACAAAAGATGATGGGTTAGAAAGAGCATCAGATCTCCAAGTTAATTCAAAACAACAATGGAGCACCGCCTTCAAAATCCCCAGGGAAAATTATTTCCAACCTAAAATTCTTACTCATTCAAACTGCCCCAGTAGAATGAAGACATTTTAAATATTTAGGGTCTCAAATGTTTGCATTCTGTTATGGGTTAAATTGTGTTCCCCCAAAAGATCAATTGAAGTCTTAATCCCCAATACCTCCCAAGTGACCTTAACTGGAAATGGGGTCTCTGCAGGTACCTCATCAAATCAGGATGAGGTCATACTCGAAAAGGACAGGCCCATATCCAATATAACTGATGCTTGTATTAGAAAAGGAAAATCCAGACACAGACACACACACACAGGGAGAATGTCATGTGACAAAACAGGCAGAGATTAGGGAGGATGTGGTTGTAAGCCAAGGAACACCACACGTCAACATCCATCACCAAACGCTTGGAAGAGGCAAGGGAGGGTTCTCCCCAGAGCCTCAGAGGGAACATGGCCCTGGTGGCTCCTTGACTAAAACTTACAGCCTTCAGAACTGTGAAATAACACATTCTGTTGTTTTAAGCTAACCAGTGTAGTAATTAATTACAGAAGCCCTTGGAAATGAACACACCTCCCATGTATACTTTCTCTGAAAGCTACTGAAAGATGTACTCCCATCAGGACAAAGCAATAAACCAAGAGAGATGACACAGGTTTAAGTGAAAGGGGTTTGACCCAGAGAAGTGAAAGAAATTACCAGGTTGATGAAAAAGGGAGGCTGCAGAACCATAGCTGTGCAACTGGTCTACTTTGGAGCAGGATACAAGCTCCAGGAAGAGAGTCCCCAAGAAAAAGATCAGAACTAATTGAAGTTAGTGAGCAACCTGATGTATCTGACCATCTGGAAAAGAGTTTTGCAATGCTACTGAACATTCTAGGAGTAATTAGTAGGCAAAAATTCTAGAAAACTAATCAAATAGAAAAAAAGGCAATTATAAACTCCAGAAAAAACAAAAAGTCATCATCATAGTACACCATATATCTCAGCTATTTAAGACATTTATAGTTATAATTGGGTAAGCGTAGAATGTTAACAAAATGTAACTCTTTTAAGAAAATGGAGGGAAATACATTTTTGAAAGGGGCACCAGTCTAAGAGTTAAATTCTTATCCTCACTAGTAAGAAACCTATGGAGAATGACTAAAGCTGAAAAATCAAGAAACAACAGCATGATTATATGATTTTAAAAGATAGAGAACATAAACAGAAAAAAATGGCCAAAAGAATTTACAGTGCTTGCTGTTTTAAGCAAGACTTGGGGTAGGGAACAGGCACAGTGGCTCACGCCTGTAATCCCAGCACTTTGGGAGGCCAAAGCAGGTGGATCACTTGAGCTCAGGAACTCAAGACCGGCCTGGCCAACATAGTGAAACTCCATCTCCACTAAAAACACAAAACTTAGCCAGGTATGGTGGCACACACCTATAATTCCAGCTACTCAGGAGGCTGAGGCACGAGAATAGCTTGAGTCTTAGATGCAGAGGTTGCAGTGAGCTGAGATTGTGCCACTGCACTCCAGCCTGGGCCACAGAGTGAGACTCTGTCTCAAAAAAAAAAAAAAAAAAAAAAAAAAAAAAAAAAAAAAAAAAAAAAAAAAAAAAAAGACAAGGTAGGCAGATGTGATACAGAGGATGTATTTCTCATATACACTTTAATCAACTTTCAGAAAATGTAGTTTAAGTACATACAAGAGCAGAGAGCATAGTAAGATGAGCCCCAATGTAACATGGATGGACCAAGCTTCAACAATGAGAAACGCACAGTCGAATTCACTTTTAAACTAGGTATCACTTCAGTAAAAATGAAAATTAAGGAGCCGATTCCATGTGGGCACCATGGTGAAGAGTCTGGAGAAAGAGAACATCTGGAAGATGCAGGGTCTCACATTCCAGTGCAGCGCCAGCTGTTGTGAGGACAGCCAGGCCTCCACGCAGCAGGTGCACCAGTGCATCGAGCACTGCCATGTGCCTCTGGCTCAAGCCCAGGCTTTAGTCACCAGTGAGTTGGAGAAGTTCCAGGACCGCCTGGCTCGGTGCACCATGCATTGCAATGACGAAGCCGAAGATTCAACAGACGCTGGGAGTACGGAGCTTCAGGTGAAGCAGCAGCTGGACGGTTGTGTGACCAAGCGTGTGGATGACCCTATGCACCTTATCCCATCTGTGACCAAGAAGATGAAGGAGGCTCTCTTATCCATGGGAAAATAAAGGTCTTTGCCAATGCCCATCAGGGCTGAGGGCAAGGATATATTTTTTACAAGGAATTGGGAATTTTAGTCTTTTAAGCAAAGTTTATGAATGAAGAAATTAACAATGGCTGCAAGTGTTTGAAGGATCAACTATTTGCCTGAAGGGAATCATCCTTAAATGGGATTATCAGAGCATGTCACCCTTCTGCTTCAATCAGGTTTGATGGAGGCAACCTGACCAGAAACACTTCTCTGCTGCAAGCCCAACAGGAAAAAGATTCCACATCAGATAAGGCAATTGGGCTGGTCCTTTTTTTTTTTCTTCAATTTTTTAAAACTGCATTTTAGGTTTTGGGGTACATGTGAAGAACATGCAAGATTGTTACATAGGTACACACATGGCAGTGTGATTTGCTGCCTTCCTCCCCATCACCTATATCTGTCATTTCTCCCCATGTTAACTCTCCCCAACTCCCCAACCCCTGCTGTCCCTCCCCTATTTCCCCCCAACAGACCCCAGTGTGTGATGCTCCCCTCCCTGTGTCCATGTGTTCTCATTGTTCAACACCCACCTATGAGTGAGAACATGCGGTGTTTGATTTTGTGTTCTTGTGTCAGTTTGCTGAGAATGATGGTTTCCAGGTTCATCCAAGTCCCTACAAAGGACAGGAACTCATCATTTTTTATGGCTGCATAGTATTCCATGGTGTGTATGTGAATTGGGCTGGTCTTACCTTGCATCGCCGCTGCTTTCCTCCACTGCCCTCATTAATCCTCGGCTGTGACATGAAAAACGTGCAGGACCACTTCAAGTCTTCTGTAAAACACAATGAAGCCGAAACCTTTGGCCTACAAAGAAAACGGAAGTATGTGCCCCTAGATTTGTATTTCCAATTAACAAACAGGGGTAGTTCCTAAGGTGACCATGGTTGAACTTTAGCTTGAGAGAGTGAAAACCCTGGTTTAATTTTCAAGAGAATTAAGAAGTAAAAGAGAAATTCTGTTACCAATAACTTGCAAGTAATTTTTTGTAAAAGACTGAATTACAGTAAACCCATCTTTCCTTAACGAAAATTTCCTGGGTTTACAGTCTATCTATTGGTATACAATCTTGTAACTTTGATAATGAATAGTCAGAGATTTCTAAATAAAACCTCTAAATACGTTTTGTCATTTAAAAAAAATGAAAACGAAAATTGAAAAAATGAATTCATGGATAAATTATGGTGGATTTCGTTAGTTTTGGTTTTTGGTTTTTAGTTTTTTGAGATGAAGTCTCACTCTTGTTGCCCAGGCTCGAGTGCAGTGGTGTGATTTCAGCTCAGTGCAACCTCCACCTCCCAGGTTCAAGCAATTCCCCTGTCTAAGCCTCCTGAGTACCTGGGATTACAGATGCCCGCCACCACGCAAGGCTCATTTTTGTATTTTTAGTAGAGAAAGGGTTTCACCATGTTGGCCAGGCTGGTCTCAAACTCCTGACCTCAAGTAATCTGCCCACCTCAGCCTCCCAAAGTGCTGGGATTACAGGTGTGAGCCACTGTGTCCAGGCAGGTGGATCCAGTTTTTAAAAGTGAGGGACAGCATTTTCCAGACAAAAAGATCCCCAAATGCAAAGGCCCTGGGGTGTGTCTGGAGAACAAAAACAGGTCTTGAAGCCTGCAGGATAATGAGCAATGGGGAGAGTGGGGTTGGCCTAGGATGGAGCAGAAGGCAACCTGATGCTTGACTGGCCAGGGTAAGAAGTTAGGATGTAATGATAAGCATCATGGGACTCATTAAACATGAGGGGTTTTGTTTGTTTGCTTTTAAAACCAAGGCAGGGTCCTACTATGTTGCCCAGGCTGATCTCAGACTCCTGGCCTCGAGAAGGCCTTCCACAGTGCTGGGATGACAGGCATGAGCCACCGTGTCTGGCCCCATTTGAGTCTTGAGTTAGGCTAGCAAACCAAAGGAAAAAGTGTTGCAGGAAAAAGGCATATCTTGAGCAAAGGCCTGGAGGTCAGAAATCTGAGCTGCTGGCCAAGGAGGTCCCACAGCCCACACTCACCTTCCCATTTCCACAGAGTGGTCTGAGATGTGTCCTTCCACTGCCCGCCTGCCACAAACAGTGGCCGCCTGTTGTACTGCACCTTCAGGTGACTGCTGCTCTCCACGCGGGGCAGGCGGAGGCTTGAGTGGTACAGCTGCACGTGGCAATCCACCTGCCTCTCGAGCCCCTGCAGCACAAACAAGAATACGCACCCCCAAGATGTCAATGAGATCATGCCACCCCCAGCCTTGATTGTGCCCGGGAAGTCGAGGCAGCAGTAAGCCAAGACTGCACCACCGCACTCCACATTGCCAACGAGAGTGGAACCCAGGCTCAAAAAACAGAAAATGAGTGTAGGTAACAATGTGGAGAAATCTGAATCCTCATACGATGATGGTGGGAATGGAAAACGGCGCAGCTAGTGTGGAAAACGGTGTGGTAGTTCCTCAAAAACCTAAAGATTGAATTACCGTAAGACCCGGCAACGACACTTCTAGGTATATATCCAAAGGATTGAAAGCAATTGAAAAATTTGAAAGCATCAGATATTTGCACACCTATGTTTATAACAGCATTTATTCATAATAGGCAAAAGATGGAAGCAATCCACATGTCCACCAAAAGATGGATGGATAAACAAAGTGTTTATAGAGACAAGGGAATACTATTCAGCCTTAAAAAGAAAGGAAATTCTGGCCAGGTGCAGTGGCTCATGCCTATAATCCCAGGACTTTGGGAGGCTGAGGCGGGTGGATCACGAGGTCAAGAGTTCCAGACCAGCCTGGTCAACATGGTGAAGCTACATCCTACTAAAAATACAAAACTTAGCTGGGTGTGGTGATAGGTGCCTGCAATCCCAGCTACTCGGTAGGCTGAGGCAGGAGAATTGCTTGAACCTGGGAGATGGAGGTTGCAGTGAGCCAAGATCATGTCACTGCACTCCAGCCTGGGCAAGAGAGCGAGACTCCATCTTGAAAAAAAAAAAACGGGGGCGGAGGAAATTCTGACACATGCTACGATATGGATGAAGCTTGAGGACATGCTAAGTGAAAAAAGCCAGTCAAAAAAGGACAGGCCAGGGTGGTGGCTCATGCCTGTAATCCCAGCACTTTGCAAGGCGGAGGCAGGCAGATCACCTGAGGTCAAGAGTTTGAGACCAGGCTGCCAAACATGGTAAAACCCAGTCTCTACCAAAAGTACAAAAAATTAGCCGGGTATGGTGGCGCACACTTGTAATCCCAGCTACTTGGAAGGCTGAGGCAGGAGAAACACTTGAATCCACGAGGCAGAGGTTGCGGTGAGCCCAGATCGCACGCTGCACTCCAGTGTGGGCAACGAGAGCCAAACTCCGTGTCAAAAAAAAAACAAGGACAAATAGTGTATGATTCCACTTCTATGTAGTACCTAGAATAGTCAAAAGCCCAAAACAGAAAGAATGGGGGCTGCCGGGGACTGGGGGCAGGAGTGAATGCGGAGTCAGCATTTAATGGGTACAGACTTGCAGTTTTGCAGGTTTTAGAGATGAACAGTGGTGATGGCTGCAGAAGAGTCTAAATGCAGGTAATGCCACTAAACTTGACAATGGTTTCAATGGTGCATTTTGCACAATGTATATTTAAGCACAATTCAAAGTTAATTTAGAACACCATTTGTGGTCGGACATGGTGGCTCACACCTGTAATCCCAGCACTTTGGGAGGCCGAGGCGGGTGGATCACAAGGTCAAGAGTTCCAGACCATCCTGGCCAACATGGTGAAACCCCTGTATCTACTAAAAATACAAAAATTACCCAGGTGTGGTGATGTGAGCCTGTAGTCCCACCCACTTGGGAGGCTGAGGCAGGAGAATCGCTTGAACTTGGGTGGTGGAGTTTGCAGTGAGCCGAGATCATGCCACTGCACTCCAGCCTGAAGGCAGAGCAAAACTCCGTCTCAAAACAAAACAAAACAAAACAAAAGACCATTTGTAGGACTGGATGTGAAAAGGGAAAAAAAAATGTGCAAGGTTAAATGTGTGCTGTCGAAGAACCACCACCTGTTCAGCTGCCAGGCACACCACCATTCCTAACCCAGCAAAAGAAGCCCCAGCCTGGGAAACACTAAACGCGAACTGCCGTTTCCAAAATGCATTTTGACGGCTGGAAATCTGTGTTTCCCAAGCCCTCCTTCCAGTCCTTGTCACTGTGACAAGCGTTTCTCACCCCTGGGGACGTGAGGCTGGAGATGCAAAAGGGAAAGTCACCAAGGCTGAGTTTCAGCTGCCTGCATCCTTGCAGCCAGGGCCAGACGGCCATGAGGGGTTCCCTAGCTCCCACCGTCCATGCTGGACTCACAGGGCACGGCTCTGCTGCAGTGGCCGGGCTCACCTCCACGATGCGATTGCTCAGGGTGGGCCCCGAGTCATTCTTGAAGGTCTGGCCGACACGGAGATGCCTCGTTCCCACTCTCATCCCAGTGCTTCCCGTAGCTCGCCCCCAGCTGCAAGCGCAGGTGGCCTGAGTCCTCCTCGTGCCAGGGCTGGACCTGAGACACAATGAGCAGTGAACTGTCCATGGAGGCCCCACCCACCCAGTCCCTGGACCCTCTCACAGCCACCCACTCCAGGGACATCAGGTCAGTTTGGTTTTCTGAGAAGACGGTTCTGAAGAAAGCACTATTTTGTTATTGTTGTTTGTTTTTCTTTTTTTGAGATGGAGTCTCGCTCTGTCACCCCGGCTGAAGGGCAGTGAGACGATCTTTGCTCACTGCAACCTCCGCCTCCCCAGTTCAAGCGATTCTCCCGCCTCAGCCTCCTGAGTAGCTGGGACTACAGGCACCTGCCAATACACCCGGCTAATTTTTGTATTTTTAGTAGGATGGAGTTTCACCATGTTGGCTGGGCTGGTCTGGAACTCCTGATCTCGTGATCCGCCTGCCTCAGCCTCTCAAAGTGCTGGGATTACAGGCATAAGCAACTGTGCCCAGCCTTGGTTTGTTTTGTTTTTTAAAATTTATTATTTGTTTATTTTAGAGAGAAGATCTCACTCTGTTGCCCAGGCTGGAGTACAGTGGCATCATCTTGGCTCATTGCAACCTCTGCCTCCTGGCCTCAAGCATCCCTGGATGAATACACAGAAGACTGAGGCTGAAGTGCCAGCCTGAATCCATTCCTATATGGCTACGCTATTGGGAGCAAGTCCATCTCTTTGGGGATGAGCTCAGGGTACTCCTATCACCACTTGCCAGACTCTGGTGCTCTCTCTGGATGTCCCACGTGGCCTGGGCACCCACCTGGCGGCTGAAGGCTGTGATCTGTGTGCAGTGGAGCTCGTGGCCCAGCTCCAGCCTGTAGGCGCCGTCTGAGCCACTCTCTTGTCAGCAGCCTCTGGCTGGTGCTGCACTGGTGCGCTGGCTGCTTTGCCTGAACTGTGAGGATCCATCAAGGGACCCCTGCCCTCCTCTGCCAGGAAGCCCTCCACTAGGCTCCAAGAGGAGGAGGGCCCAGCCCAGCCTGGCCTCAGCCGTGTCCCCCCGGCCCTGTGCTCTGCTTCACCTGTCACTCCATCAGAACCTGTCCATGGGCAGACTTAAGAAATGGGTGAATGTCCCCTCAACAGACACACCATTTTTTTAATGAGCAGGTACTAAGTCCTACTCAGAGCCCACAGAATGACTAACGGAAATATTGTGTGGTGACGGCATATGTTAACTCGCAGAGCCACAGCCGCCTCCACCTGCCCCGCAGCCAGGCATGCAGTGCCTTACCCAGGAGGCTGTACTGGATCCTCAGGGAGTCGGTCCAGAGCCGGCCCCACTGCTGCAGCAGGCCAAGGGCACGCAGCCCCGCCAGCCCCGGCCCGAAGAGCTCGACACTCAGGGCGGCCACCCATCATCCATCCTCCTTCCTTTCCAGCAGTACCGCAGGGACAGAGAGCAGACAGGTGAAAGGGTCAGCCCTCAGGGACCAACATCCCCAGCCCCAGGCAAAGAGGGGACTCGGGAATACCCCAGGGGCCTTGAGGTTGGGGGCACCTTGAAGAGTTAACACCTGTGCCCTAGCACAACAGGCCACAGAGAGGCCTGATCATGGCTCACTGCAGCCTTGACCCCCCCAGGATCAATTGATCCTGGATTGAACTTGGGAGTTCAGCGTCCCAAGTAACTGGAACTACAGACATGTGCCACCACACTTGGCTAATTTTTGTATTTTTTTGTATAAGCGGGGGTCTCACTCTGTTGCCCAGGCTGGTCTTGAACTCCTGGTCTCAAACAATCCTCCCACCTTGGCTTACCAAAGTGTTGGGATTATAGGCATGGGATACCAATGCCTGGCCCAAAACTAAGTAGAATGAAACAAACTGAACAGGACAGAAGATAAACGAATAGCAGGGCATCGTGGGTTGTCAGATAAATTTCACCCTCTGAAGCTTCAGCTTCTGCAACACTGAAGGTCATCCAGAACACACAGGTGGAACTGGGCCAGCTGTCATGACTCCCACCCACATGAGGTGGTCAACAGCCACTACTCTAGGTGCCCCCAGCCCCAGCTCCTGTCCTTACCTTGGAATCTTCCAGAACCCATAAGCAGCACACCCAGGTGCCACCACACCAGCTCTGGCACAGGGCCAGCACCTGCTCAGCCTGTGTGTGTGTTTTAAGTGCCCAGTGCATTTTAGGTCAAAATGTTACATGTGTTTCTTATCGTGGGTGAGAATAAAAACAGCCCAAAAGCTGCTACGTTCAGGTTTATGGGGGCAGTTGGAGGTTGGGGGAGGTTCTGGGAGCTCACACTGAGCCTGCATCTGTCCTCAGATGGGATGTTGATATTGAGAGGCTGGGGTGATGAGGACCATCAGGAGGCATTTGGCCCACACCCTAGCCTAGCCACAGAGGAGATGGGGCACAAGGGGTCTCATCTCCTACCTGTCACGTGGGCCTGGTCACTCAGCAGATGGCTCAGCGATGCGGAGAAGGCCAGCTTGCTGCCCGTCTGTCGCGTGAGGTTCCCTGTAAAGACGACGGGGCTACCCGCTGTCACCAGCTTCACCTCCAGCTGTGCCTGAAACCTCTCGGCCTCGATGCCCATGGGTGGCTGCAGGTGACTCCAGCCTTGAAAAGGCCTCGGTGTCAGCTGGGAGGACATGCTTGGCCAGCAAGCCCAGCCATGATCACACGAGCTGGGACCAGAGAGTGGGCAGGAGACAGACCAGCCCACAGCTTTCTATGCCGATCCTTCCCCCGTTTTTAATTTTTCTTGAGACAGAATCTCACTGTGTCACCCGGGCTAGAGTGCAGTGGCGGGATCCTGGCTCACTGCAACCTTTGCCTCCCGGGTTCAAGTGATTCTCCTGCCTCAGCCTCCCAAGCAGCTGGGATGACAGGCACACACCACAGTGCCCAGCTAATTTTTGTATTTTTAGTAGAGACAGGATTTGACCATTTTGGCGAGGCTGGTCTAAAACTCCTGAGCCCAAGTGATCCTCCCACAGTGCTGGGATTACAGGTGTGAACCACTATGCCCAGCGCTTCCCCAGTTTTTTAAACTGCAGATTTCTCAAAACTAGAAAGCTGTGTTACAAACTCAGACATAAATACAAAGGACTCCCCTTCTCTCCTTGGATCCATCAGGAACTCAGTGGACCGTCTCTATGGAATGTGACTAGAATCCACCCCATCTCTCACCTCTGCTGCATGCCAGCTCCAGACCTGGTCATCGCGCCTGTCTCACTGCAACATCCTCCTGGCTCTCCCGTCTCCCATCCCGCCACTGGCAACTGATCTCTACATGGTGACCAGACACACCGAATGATGGCACACTAGCATTTCTTACAGTACAATCCAAAGTCCTTGAGAAGGCCAGTGAAGCCAGAACTTTGTTGGTCACTGTTGCAGACACTGCAGGTGGGCCATGGGGACAGCTCACTACACTCCAAGGCCCCACAGGGGAGATCCTCTAGAAAAGCCATGAGCAACTACAAATATCATCTTTGATGACCCCACCAACCTGCGGACAAACCCCACCACCCCTCTGATAGCCACTAGCTGGTCAGTTCATCCAAAAGATGTCAAAACAATACTCGCTATTACCAGACCATCACTACTTAATGCTGTGTTTTCCTGACCCCCACTGTGCGCAGATGTGTGTGTACGAATGTGTGTGCATCTGTGTACAGATGTATCCGTACATGGATATGTGTAAATGTGTATGTATACAGATACATGGAAATACACAGATATGTGTGTATGAATGTGTGGATATGGATGTGTGTGTACAGCAATGTGTGCACATGGATGTGTCTATATGTAGACATATGAATGTGTGTGTATACGGACATGTGTGTGCAGATGTGTGTAAAGATGTGTATATATGAATGTACATGTACAGATATGTCTACATGTGGATGTGTGTGAATATGGACATGTGTAAGGGTGTGTGAATAGACATGTATATTTAAGGAGGTATGTACATGAATGTATATACAGGTCTGTCTACATTTGTATGTGTGTGAATATGGATGTGTGTGTATGGACTCTGGACTCTATGCACAGACATGTGTACAGATATGTATACATATGGATGTGTGCTTATATGAACATATGTACAGATGTGTCTACATGTAGATGACTGTGTGTGTGTGTAGACGTGTGTATAGGTATGTCAAATGTTTATGGATGTGCATGTGTGCACACACAAATAGAATGCACCCCTCTCCCTTTTTACAGAAACAGAGTCCCACTCTCCACTCTGCTGGCAGCTCTTCCTGCTGACAGGCACATCCTAGCGCGGGCTTTCTCCTGTGTGCATCAGAGGCTGCGCGGAGGTGTCAGAGCCTCCTCAGGGTGCAGGTGAACAGGGTGAGCACAGAACTTCTCTCCCAAACCACAACACTCTGCAGTTAAAGAGAACACTAGTCACAAATGCATCAGGTCAGCAGGTGTAAACTGGGGCTCTCCAGGCAACCCAGGACCCAACCCCCCACAAAGGGGGAGGGGGTGCCGAACAGAACACTTCCCACACCCACCTTAAATCTCACACACTTTGATTTAAGGTTGAACCCAAGCCTCGAACCCCTGGGCCGAGGGATTCGAGGTTGAATCCAAGCTCTGGCACTTTGTATACATGAGCTCATATGCCTCAGTTTCCTCATCTCGTATGGGGTCACAGAGAGGACTTGAAGCGGGGATTTCATGTCTGCTGGAACAGGCTCCAGAAAGTTCCAGAGCTCCAGCTGTTACTATAATTGATGAGCCTGGGGTGGATGGAACTAGAATTTCTCCGAAGACAAATAAACATTTACAGGCTTCAGACAGCTCTACAGGTCCGAGGGGAGGTACAGGCAATCTGTGCTTGCACATTTAGCAAACAATGAGACGTTCAAGGGCCCCTGGGAGTTCTGGAAATGAGGCAGAAGTCTCAGCCATCTGACAGGTGGGGCTTTAGGAGGAAGACGGCTCTCCCCTGACACGGGTCTTCTCCCACCCAGGCCGACGGCAGAGCTGGAGTGGAGAGCGTATTTATGCAGCAAGACATCCAGCCCTGGCTCCACTCCAGGCCTCTCTGAGAAGACACTGGAAATTGAGGCAGAATCTGGTGATCCACTGCTGAACGTGCCCAGTGGTCATGGCTGGTGGGATCAAGTCTAAAGCTGCTATTTGTACCCTGGCTGGAGTGCAGTGGTGCGATCTCGACTCACTGCAAACTCTACCTTCCAGATTCGCGCAATTCTCCTGCCTCAGCCTCCTGAGACGCTGGGCCTGCAGGCGTGCACCACCACGCCCAGGTAAGTTTCGTATTTTTAGTAGAGACAGGGTTTCACCTTCTTTGCCGGCCTGTCCCAAATTCCTGACTTCATGTGATCCTCCCGCCTCGGCCTCCCAACATTTGTATACTTTTTGAAGTCACCGATTTGCTTGAAAAGGGGATAGAAGTTTTAAATTTTCTCCCCAAGATGGAGGAGACAGACACAAAACTTCAACACAATGACAAGGGCTTCAAGTGACTCACTAAGTTCCATCCAGGTACCCTGGGTAAGATCCCTTGAAAAGCACCTACTAAGATGAAAATGAGCCTGGACAACATAGTAAGACCCATCTCCGCCAAAAAAAAAAAAAAAAAAAAAAAAAAAAAAAAAACAAGAAAAGAAAAGAAATAGAAAGGCATGGTGGCACAGGCCTTAGTCCCAGTTACCTGGGAGGCTTAGGCAGGAGGATCGCTTAGGCCCAGGGGTTCAAGGCTGCAGTGAGCTAGGATCATGCCATTGCGTAGAAAACCTTGTAAAAGAAAGAGAAAAGCCAGGGGGAAGAGAGGGGGAAAAGACATGGAGGAAAGGGAGGGAAAGAGGTAGGAAGAGGAAAACAGAGGGAATAGAGGGAGGGAGAGAAAGGAAAGAAAAGGAAAAAAGGAAGAAAAGAGAAAAGAAATGAGAAAAACACATAAATCCTGTGGCCAGGGAATTCCACTGTTAAGAATTCACTCTGCAGAGAGAATGGTGTTCACCACAGAATAGGAAACCTGGGAAAAACTCCAGAGCACTTCATTATGAAACTAGCTGAATACATTCCATTCCATGGACTATTACATGGTCATTCGCACTACACAGGAGACACTGGTTTTTTTAGGTGGATATATTAACTCCACGTGCTGACTATGTGCACGGATCGTCTCGGAAAAGAATCACCAAAGAAACCCTAACAGTGGTTGGCTTTCAGGAGGGGTCGGAGAGCGGCTTTAAGGCTGCACCAGCACCAACCAATAGAACTTTTTGCAATGAGGACCATGTTTCAGGGCCATCTGCAGCTGTGGAGCACTTGAAATGTGGCCCACACAGCCAAAGAACCAAATCTTTCATTTTCTTTCATGTTAATTCATTTAGATTTATTTTTCTTTTTTCAGATGGAGTCTCGCTCTGTTGCCCGGGCTGCAGTGAAGCTGCGTGATCTTGGCTCACCGCAACCTCTGTCCCCCGGTTCAAGCAATTCTCCTGCCTCGGCTTCCCAAGTAGATGCGATGACAGGGGCTCACCACCACCTCTGGCTACTTTTTGTGTTTTTAGTAGAGACGGGGTTTCCCCACGTTGGTCAGGCTGGTCTCAAATTCCTGACCTCAGGTGAGCCACCTCTCTCGGCTTCCCAAAGTGCTGGGATTACAGGCATGAGCCACCATACCCGGCCTCACTTAGATTTCAATAAACACATATGCCACCAGCTGCCGTATAGGAGGCTCAGTTCTATGCTCTTTCATAGCGTTTGAACTTTGAATCATTTAAATGCATTGCCTGTTTTTTTAATTGTAGAACTTAATAGAATAGTATTTAGATGGAATTAATCTAAATGAAATCTACAACAGAATTTAAATTGTACCAGTGCGTGCTTGTATAAAAAGATTCCCAAGGGGTGGGAGGGTGGGTGTGTGTGTGTGTGTGTGTGTGTGTGTGTACATATACATACATACATTCATATATGTATAGATATATTTTTTGAGTCAGAGTCTCACTCTGCCACCCAGGCTGGAGTGCAGTAGTATGAACTTGGCTCACTGCAACCTCCGCCTCCAGGGTTCAAGTGGTTCTGCTGCCTCAGTTTCCTGAGCCACTGGGATTACAGGCACGTACCACCACGCCCAGCTCATTTCTGTGATTTTAGTAGAGAAGGCGTTACACCACGTCGGCCAGGCTGGTCTTCAACTCCAGCTCAAGTGATCCACCTGCCTCGGCCTACCAAAGTGCTGGGATTACAGGCGTCAGCCAGCATGCCCAGCCGCAAAGGTATGTTTTTGAGTTAAAAACAGCAAGGTACAAACAAAAAATAGGGACTAGCTGGGCATTGCGGCTCATGCCTGTCATCCTACCACTTTGGAAGACTGAGTTGGGAAGATCACTGGAGCCCGGGAGGTCGAGGCTGCAGTGAGCCGTGTTTGCACCACTGTCCTCCAGCCTGGGTGACACAGCAAGACCCTGACTCAAGAAAAATTAAAATTACAACTAAAAAACCACAATCTAAGCACGACGATTGGGTTTCCATGCTATTGTATGCTATGTGCCTTCCTCAAAACTTGTTACCACATCATATCACCCATCTGATGCGAAAAAGAAAAAACAAAACCCAGAAACTCAAACTAAAAATATTTGCAAATCTAGAGCGTTATGCATCGCCCTGTGTCTCCCTGAGAGACGCTGAAGCCCTACGCCGCAGGGTCTGCGGATGGGACCTTATTTGGAAACAGGCTCTTCATGTGTGATCAAGCTAAGCTGAGGTGATGAGGGTGAATCCTAATCCCGTGTGCCTGGTGTCCTTATAAAAAGGGTTGTGTGGACAAAGACACCTACAAAGGGAATGACAAAGCAGAGACAGAAGACCACCTAGAAGCCAAGGAACTCTGGAGGCTCTGAGAATCCAGGAACGAGACCTGGGACAGATCCTCCCTCACAGCCATCACCGGAAAAAAGAACCAAAAAAACACACTTGATTTCCGACTCCTGGCCTCCAGAACTGTGAGAATCAATCTCTGTGGTTGAAGCCACAAAGTTTAGGGTACTTTGTTAAGGCAGCGCTAGGAAATGAATGCAGATTTCTTGGGGCGTGTATCAACACTTCTGCGGGCAATGTGGGACGTGGCATGCTTGAACTTACAATTCGTACCTTTCTCTACTCTGAATTCTTTGAGAGACAGGGTCTCACTCCGTCACCCAGGCTGCTGTGTAGTGGCACGAGCATGGCTCGCTGCAGCCTCCACCTCCTGGACTCCAACAATCCTCTTGCCTCAGCCTCCTGAGTAGCTGAGATTACAGGCACATGCCACTGTGCCTGGCTAATTTTTTTTTAATGTTTTGTAGAGACAGGGTCTTGCTATGTTACCCAGGTTTATCTTGAACGCCTAGCCTCAAGTGATCCTCCCACCTTAGCCTCCCAAATTTCTGGGATTACAGGTGTAAGCCTTCACGACCGGCTTGTTTTTGTTGTTTTTGAGATGGAGTCTCACTGTGTTGCCCAGGTTGGAGTGCGGTGGCACGATCTCAGCTCACTGAACCCTCCCACCTCCTAGGTTCAAGCAATTCTTCTGCCTCAGCCTGCCGAGTAGCTAGGATTATAGGCACCCACCACCACACCCAGCTAATTTTTGTATTTTTATTACAGGTGGGGTTTCACCATTAGACCAGGCTGGTCTCGAACTCCTGACTTCAGACATCTGCCCACTTTGGCCTCCCAAAATGCTGTGATTACAGGTGTGAGACACTGCACCCTGAATTCTTAAAAGCATGCTTCTGTATTATTAATATTCATTTTTAACATCAATGACAGTGGAATTTTAGCCCATATTTTTCTTCTTTATATATATTTCTGGGTAACAGGAATTAACACTTGTTAAGTGGCGGGTAGAAGGGGAAGATCCCAGGGGTGGTGGCGATAGGTAATGGGGCCCTGGGATGGGGCAGGAAATGCCAGGGAGGTGGCGGGGGCAGACACAGATGGGCCAAGGGCGTGGAGCAAACCTTGATGCAGTAGACGTCCCTGTCATCCAATGCCACCTCCAAGTGACCCATGTGGCCACTCCCGAGAGCCTCCATCTTTCCTGAGTGGGGAGAAGAAATGAGATTTAGAGACAAGGGTTCCACATCTGGATCAGGCCCCTGCATCCCCTTGGGAGGACCACCTGCCCGTTTTCTAATCTCTGAGCCTAGGGTTCAGAATCTGTAAAATGGGGCTGGCTTTAGTGCTGATCTCAGGAGGTCACAGACAGACCCATGAGCCAGCTCGCTGCAGGTGCCCAGCCCTGGGTGTGGCACCGAGCGAGGGGCGCGGTGAGCAGGGAGGGGACGTTGACATTACCGTCCAGCTTGATTTTCTTCCTGGGATGGAGAAGCCCGAGCCAGAACTTGCTCTGAGGCAAGCTGTAGCTGACGTCCACCCCAACATCCCTCGGCACTTCTGACCCGGGAGTGCCCATGCAGATGTGGGCTGCGGCTTCTTGAGGGAACCAGCTGTCCTTCTGGAAACAGCAGAGTCCTCAAGATTGAGAGTCTCCACCTCCACCCTTCAGACACTCGCACTGCTGTCCTCACAATCCCCCAACCAGGAATTTATTGGGCTTGAAAATCGCCTGCAGACATGTGAAGCTCTGCACGACAGCCCAGGACCACGTTCACAGGGTCGCAATTCATTCAGCAAATGGCCAGGGAGAACCGGCTGCAGTGCACACCCCTGGCATCTGCCTCCCGGGTTCAAGGGATTCTCCTGAGTAACTAGGATTACAGGCATGCGCCACCAAGCCCGGCTAATTTCTTTTGTTTCCTTTTTTTTGTATTTTTAGTAGAGATGGGGTTTCACCATGTTGGCCAGGCTGGTCTCAAACTCCTGGCCTCAAGTCATCCATCCACCTTGGCCTCCCAAAGTGCTGGGATTACAGGCGTGAACCACCACGCCCAGTCCCTCCCATCCTTTTAACCAGCTCTGTGTTCTTGTCCCCCAGCTTCTGCAAGCTCTGCACCTCCTGGCTGTCACCTGAGGCCTCCAGAACATTGCCCTCCAGCACTGTAGCCAGAACTCCCAGCACCTTAGCCCAGAGGGGAACACACTCTGCAAGGACCTTGCGCTCCAGGGCTCCCCGAGGGACCCACGCTGAGGCTACAACTTCACCTGAAATTGCACATCTCTCAGAATCTTCCCCTGGCCTGTCCTAATTTCTCCTCTCTTACTGGGTCCCCCAGAGCCTTAATAAATCACATGTGCCCCAGTCTAAGGCTTGGATCTATTTTTGGGAAAATGCAGCCTCAGCCACAAGCTGTGTTCTGAAATCCCACATCAGTGTATATTCATTCAACACCAATGAGGACGCGCTGCTGCGTGGAAGATGAGTGAGCGTGAGACACGCAGAGTCCCCAGCCACACAGAGCCTATGTCCTAGAGAGGAGGCACTAGACCACCAGACACTAGGATGGGTAGGACGCAGCTGGTGGTGAGTGTGCTGGCACAGCTGATAGGTTAGGGCCCTGACGGGGACACTGGTCTAGACAGGGTGGCCCAGGAAGGCTGCCCCTGAGGGATCCCATTTAAGGACACTTGAAAGGAGCGAGGGAGGGAGTTAGGTGGATGTCCCGGGGAAGAGTGTTCCTGGCAGAGAAAACAGCCAGTGCAAAGGCCCTGGGGCGGGCATGTGCCAGGCTTTGAAAAAGAGGCTAATGTGTCTTCAGTGCAGTGAGTCTGGAAGTGAGTCCACGAGGGGCCAGCAGGGGAGAGACTGCCAAGGGCCTGTGGGTCACAGTGTCTGGCTCCTACTCGAAGAGTAACAGGAGCCATGGGGGGTCTACACAGAGGAGAAGCACGATCCAGCTGGGATTTCAGAGGACCTGTCTGGCTGCTGGTGAAGATGGTAAAGAGACCGGAGCAGGCGCTGGGGGATCAGACAGGAAGCCACCGAGTGGCTCCTCTGGACCACGTACTGACGACACAGTGGTAAAGAAAACAAACCCTGAATCCGCTCCCAGGAACTGAGTCACCAGTGAGGAAAACAGACATTAACCGATCAGCTTCACTAAGAAACAGAAGCGATCAAAAGGGAAGAAACATGACTGTCTTAGGTCAAGTCACAAAAAAATGGGATGTGTACCGGAGTAACCAAGGCAGGCTCCCCTGAGGAGGTGACCCCTGAACTGAGACCTGAAGATTGATTCAGACTTAATGAGTCACACAACCCCAGCCAGACAATCAGTCTGTGCAAAGGTCCAGAAGAAACCTACAGCAAGACCAGCGCAGCCCAGCAGCCCCAGAGAGGAGACCCACAACCTGGCTGAGAAAGATGGGGTTGTGGCTTAGGGCCCACCTGGGGCTGCAGGGAACAGGCAGCTTCCAACAGGTACTGTCGGAGCCCCAGGACCCGCTTCTGTAGCGTCACGGCCCCGAACACAGGCAATGAGAGCACGTAGGGCTGGCCAGGCACCGGCCAGGTCACTCCAGCGCACAGCCGCCAGCCCCAGGCGGAGGGCACTGCAGAGAGGCCAGCGGGCAGCACGGTCAGTGGAGACCCAGAAGGCCCCGGGCACGGGTGCCCACAGCTGCCACGTCAGCAAAGCAAGCGCTTCTGTCATTTTTTCCGAGGAACATCACCGTGTAGACGTGAATCCTGTGAGGCAGTGGTGTGTAGACCAGGGTTTCTCTCCCTCAGCACTGCTGACATCTGGGGACAGATCATCTGATTTGGGGGCTGCCCTGTGCATTATGGGATGTTTTGCTGCATCCCGGGCCTCTATCCACTAGATGCCAGTAACCCCTACCAACAACCAAATACTTCTGCAGATGGTACCAAATGTCCCTGGGGAGGGGGTCGGGGGGCGGTAAAAGTGCCCCTGGCTAAGAACCCCTGGTAGACATTTCTTTTTGAGCCTGAGTCTTGCTTTGTTACTCAGGCTAGAGTGCCATGGCATGCTCTCAGCTCACTGCAACCTCCGTCTCCTGGGTTCAGGTGATTCTCCTGCCTCAGCCTCCCAAGTAGCTGGGATTACAGGCGCGCAACTCCATGTCCAACAAATTTTTGTATTTTTAGTAGAGACGCAGTTTCACCACGTTGGCCAGGCTGGTCTTGAACTCCTGACCTCAGGTGATCCGCCTGCCTCAGCCTCCCAAAGTGCTGGGATTACAGGTGTGAGCCACCACGCCCGGCCCCGGTAGACTTTTTAAGAGGGTCAGACAGTAATGTGTAGAACACAGGCTCTGGAGCAAGAATGCCTGGTTCAGATTCCAGCTCAGCCACTTCCTAGCTGTGTGACCTTGGACAAATTATTTAACCTCTCTGGGCCTCAATGTTTCTTTTTTATTATGATTATTGTTATTACTCCCTTGACCCACAGTAAGGGCCACAGTGTTTCTCCTCTTAAACTGCTAATGATAATAGTTCCTGCCTCACGGTGTAGCTGTGAGAATTGACGGGTCAGTAAGTGTTGAGAACAGCACCGGGCCGACAGTAATGTCTTTGGTACTAACTCTTGCCCCAATTATAAAAATGTACTTGTTGTCCAGATGTGGTTGCTCACACCTGGAATCCCAGCACTATGGGAGGCCGAGGTGGGTAGATCACCTGAGGTCAGGAGTTCAAGACCAGCCTGGACAAATTGGTAAAATCCCATCTCTACTAAAAATACAAAAATTAGCTGGGCGTGGTGGCGGGCACCTGTAATTCCAGCTACTCGGGAGGCCGAGGCAGGAGAATCACGGGAAACCAGAAGGCGGAGGTTGCAGTGAGCCAAGATCGGCCCATTGCACTCCAGCCTCGGCAAAAGAGCAAAACTTTGTCTTAAAAAAAAAATTGTTGGCCAGACGTGGTTACTTACACCTGTAATCCCACCACTGTGGGACGAGGTAAGCAGGTCACCCGAAGTCAAGAATTCGAGACCAGCCTTGCCAGTATAGTGAAACCCTGTCTCTACTAAAAATACAAAAATTAGCTGTGTGTGGTGGTGGGTGCCTGTCATCCCAGCCACTCAGGAGGCTGACACAGAATCGCTTGAACCTGGGAGGCAGAGGTTGCAGAGAGCCAAGATCAAGCCACTGCACTCCAGCCTGGGCGACAAAGCAATACTCCAACTCAAAAAAAAAAAAAAAAAAAAACACAAGTATTTGTTGCAGGAAATGAGAAAGCTCAGGTTTTTTAAATTTTTTCTGTATTGTATGTTATACTTTCATAAGTTTATTTGAAATTCTTAATGTAACTTAAATACAAAAAAAGGAAAATTATCGAAAAGCAAATCTTGTTTCTCTTCATTAAACACAGCCCTCCCCAACCTTACTCCAAAAACAAAATTGCAAGATCTGCTACGATGTGACATATTTACTTCCTGTCTTTTTACCCAGCTGAGATCACATTCAGTGTTGCTGCCTTTCACTCGGTATTACTCAAGAAGTTTCTCTTTAAACAGCTCACTCACAATGGAGTTTAAAAGTTGCGCGATACCTAGGCCAGGCGCAGTGGCTCACGCCTATAATCCCAGCACGCCGAGGGGCTAAAGTGGGTGCATCACCAGGGGTCAGGAGTCTGAGACCAGCCTGGCCACTGTAATGAAACCCCACCTCTACTAAAAGTACAAAAATTAGCCAGGCATGGTGGCGGGCACCTGCAGTCCCAACTGCTTGGGAGGCTGAGGCAGGAGAATTGCTTGAACCCAGGAGGCGGAGGTTGCAGTGAGTCAAGATCGCACCATTATACTCCAGCCTGGTGACAAGAGCGAAACTTCTGTTTCAAAAAAAAGAAAAAAAAGTTACACAGTATCTCAATAACTTCCTAACCCATGAGCCAGCAAACATTCTTTGTAAAGGGCCAGATTGTTTGTTTACCCAGCTAGCTAGCTAGAGACAGAATCCTTCTTGGTGACCCCAGCTTGAGTGCAGTGGCATGACCACAGCTCACTATCACCTCGACCTCCTGGGCTCAAGCGACCCTCCTGTCAGCCTTCCAAATAGCTGGGATCACTGGTGCATGCCACCATGCCTGGCTAATTTGTTATTTTTTATTTTTGTAGAGACAAGGTCTCATTATGTTACCCACGCTAGTCTTGAACTCCTGGACTCAAGGAATCCTCTCACCTCGGCCTCCCAAAGTGCAGCGATTACGGGTATGAGCCACCCGCCAGCCAGATGGTGAATATTTTATGCTTTATGGTCACAGCATCTAGGCTGCAGCTACTCAGCTCTGCTGTTGTGGAACAAAGTAGCCACAGGTGATATGCAAGTGAAGGGAGTCTGGCTGTGTTCCCATACAACTTTTATTTCCGGACACTGAAATTCCAATTTCGTGAAGTTTTCATGCTATGAAATAGTCATTCTTCTTTTGACTCTTTTTAAACCACTTAATATAACAACTTATCCTTAGCTCACTGGCCCTTATAATTGCCCATTTTGCCTACTCGGGAATATTTGAGTTGCTGCCTATTTTTTGTTCTAAATAATGATGAAAAGAACATCTGTGTGCACAGAGCATTTTTAAGTGATGTTGATTTGCTTTTAAAGGGTAGAGTTCTATAAACATTATCATTGACTAAAGTAGTTGGTAAAGGAAAATAAAGCCAGGCGCAGTGGCTCATGCCTGTAATCTCAGCACTTTGACAAGCCAAGGCAAGTAGATCACCTGAGCTCAGGAGTTCGAGATCAAGCTGAGTAACATGGTGAAAATCTGTCTTTACAAAAAATAAATAAACAGTTGGGCAGGATGGCAAGTACCTATAGTCCCAGCTACTTGGGAGGCTCAGACGGGAGGATGACTTGAGCCTAGGGATTATGGAGTCTGCACTGTGGTCTGGGTGACAGAGACAAGGAGAAGAAAGAAAAAGAGGAAGAAAAAGAAGACAAAGAAGAGGAAGAAGAGGGAGGAAGAAGAAGAGAAGGAAGAAGGAATAAGAAGGAAGAAGAAAAAAGGAAGAGGAAGGAAGATGAAGAAGGAAGAAGAAAGAGGAGGAAGGAGAAGAAGAGGAAGAAAGAAAGGAAGAAAGAAAAGAAAGGAGGAGGAGGAAGAAGAAAGAGAAGGAAGATGATGATGATCTGGGGATCCCAGTTCACTCTGCCTAAAGGAAACAATTAAGCTAGAAACTGAGTCATGCAAACAGCTGCCTTCCCTTTTGTTCAGAAGCAGGTAGCTACAGATCAACATGTGAGATATTTGCACGGCTATTCTATGTTCACCTATCTTATGTAAAGTGCTGACTGATTGAGCAAGGATGAATACATAAGTGACTCTTCCCCTCCCTGCTCCTTTCCTCTTGCAGGTTGTGGGTTCAGTCATGTGACCAAACCCTCCCCCTCTTTCCCCTCCAGAGGGCTTTTCTCCTTTAAACCAAGGGAGGGAGAGCATCAGGACAAATCCCTAATGCATGCGGGGCTTAAAACCTAGATGACGGGTTGATGGGTGCAGCACATGTATACCTATGTATACCTAGGTAGCCATGGCACATGTATATCTATGTAACAAGCCTGCACATTCTGCATGTGTGCCCCAGAACTTAAGTAAAATAAAAAATATAAATATTGAATAAAAATAAAAAATAAAATAAATAAATACTGAAGCTTTCAGGATCATCTCTGGAAAAAGGCACAGACCACAGATTGTTCTATGGATAGGTGTTCCTGTGGACATGCCAGGTATGTCCTTAACCTTGGCAAAGTAAACTTCGAAATTGATTGAGACCTGTCTCAGATACTTTTTGGTTTGCAGAACATGAATACTTTTAGGGCAGGAGAACAACCCTGGGATCTGGAGCTGGCAATTTTCCCTTCAACCCCGGGATGCCCACCTTGGGAAGATGGTATGGAGGCCCCGCCGCCTACCTTCCTCACCAGTACAGGATGTGTCTAAGGCTCCTCATGCCATCCCTGGTAAGGAGGTACAGCTGGGAGCTGGGTGGGAAAAGACGACAGTATCAGATGCGTCATTTTCATTCATTCATTAGACAAGTAACACCTTGAGCTGCCAGAGCTTGGCACAGGGGCAAATTCTACCCTGAATGGGACCAGCCTTCAGGTAGTGCACATGCTGGTGGGTGATACTCCACGGGCATAGGGACAGAGGCTGAGGACCACAGAGGGTGACAAGTGCTGTGAGAAACCCACACGGAGGACAGCACGGCACAGACTGTCGCAGGGACAGAGCATGCGTTCCCTAGCTGCGGCAGGGGGAGTTCTCTGCAGAGGCGACATTTGAGCAGAGGCCCAAAGGATGAGAAGGAGCCACTGTTCCAGACAGAGGACAGTAGCAGGAGCAAAGGCCCTGGGATAGGAACGAGGTGGCCGCTTTAGGAGTATGGAAAGAAGGTTGGTTGGGGGGTGTCAGGATGGAGGCGGACAGTGAGTGAGGGGCCGGCAACAGGGGAAGGAGGGAGGAGGAAGGAAGGCAGAGTCCCCATAGGGCAGGACAGGAGAAAGGATGCAGGTGGGGGCAGCCTGGACTCACTCTCACTCCCTCTGAAATTGTCCCATTCTAAGAGTCACCTCCCTAGGGGTCACAGACAAGCATGCCCCAGAGGAACCCCAGGAAAGAGCTGAGGGGTCTGAAGGTTCTCCAGCTCTCGCCCCTCGGCTGCCCGCAGTCCCTGTCATAGACACATCCACCCTTCACAGTCGCAGACATGCACTCGTGGACACACACACTCCCACAAATGCTCACAGACACGAGACACCTCCACTCCCACAATGCTGCTCACTGACACACTCAGGGACACACAGACACACCCTCATGCACACAGCAACTCATACACTCTCTCATATGCCTCATCACGTGTGCTCACAGATACAGGCTCATGGGCGCACCCTGTAACACACATGCATGCTAATGTCACATCCACACCCATGCACACCTCCATGCGCACACGCAGACATGTGATCACACACTCACATGCACACATGCTCACACACCTGCTCACCTGCACTCTCGTGCTCACGGTTCCCTGCCTGCTGGCACAGGCACCACCTGAAGCTGAGCAGCTCCACAGCCTCCTCGGGCGTGTTCAGATGCACCTTGAGTTCCTGGCCCTTCTGCAGCTGGATCCCGCCATCCAGGCTGGCGGCGCTGCGGACGCTGGTCACCCACC